>PVKM010000079.1:0-118845 GCA_004027735.1 Carollia perspicillata | reverse complement strand
TTCCACTAATATATTGCATAGTCTATTTCTTCACACCCAAGTAAACACTGAGTAATTCTTGGTACAATTTAAACGAAATATGTTTTCTACCTTAAATAAAATGTTATTTTAATCTAGCTTGGTTTGGTTTCTGGGGGTAGGCAGTGGGAGTAGGGGGTGAGATTCAAAATTATTAAAATGTATTATAAGCAATTTATAAATTTTCTTATAGTTGTCTCTTGACTCGGAGAACCCACAGCTTTTTGAACAATTCCTGAATATAACCAGCTGGCCTGCAGTCTTTATGCTGTATGAAAGTATCCAGATCCCACGAACTTGGATGACACCATTTAAAAGAACTGCTTAAGGTGATAGAACAAATTCTCCCAAATTTCACTTGAAGGACTTTATAAAAATGAAGAACGACAACTGTCTTATTAGTTTATTATATTATATTTTATTAATTGTAATGAACTCATTAAAGGGCCCTAAGAAACAAGTCTCCCAAGATTCGAATATCCTCTGCACTAAACCAGTGAATAATAGGAACTTCACACAGAGCTTCTGTCTAGGACGAAGGGTTTCAATCTTTCTCTTTCTTTTTCCCTTCCCCTTCCCCTCCCTCCCCCTCCATCTTTCTCCCTTCCAGTCTCTCCCTCACTTGGAAAATGTCTCAGTAGCATATTTGGAGATATTTGTGCATGTACCAAATTTTGGTAAATAAAGACTAATTTTAAATTATTTAAAAGTTCTGGCAGAACTTTTACATAATAAAGCATTTGTACTTTTCCCAAAGGTGGTCACTTTTGAGAGCAGGTCTATAAACTCCTATTAATGACTATCTTCTATTTGAGGTGCAGCATAACTACAAGAAATGGCAAAGCTTATCCTCTGTACATGCACATAAGGGCCATAGTAGTGACGGAAACAATCAATGATCAGTGTATTTACCTCTGAATATTAATTCAGTCCCACAGTCTATCAAACATAGTATAAGAGACAGATAAATACAAAAGTAACTTTTGTGAATCTGGCGAATTACTCCTTAGTGTTAGAAGGATGGAGTGAAACAACAGTTTGTTACTATATGAAGTAGAATGAGTAGGCATGCAAAATTTCCATGCCATAAAAAATTCTATGGTAACTTCAGGCACCTGCAAAGTCCAACTATTTTCAAAGTATAGATCAGCCAATAACTACCAGAATTGTCCAGGAGAGGTATTTAATGGATCTGAGAGTTGAAGAAGTACATTATTATTTGAACTTGCTAAATTATAAAACCTTTTAATAGCAAATAAATGAGAAAAAGTAGGTAATACTTATTATCATCAAATGTTCTGAATTGGCAACTAAATAGAATGAACCAGTGGTCACAGGTGGTATTGGTCCACTTGAAAAAAATATCTTCTTTCTGAAACTGGAATTGATGCTCAGTATCATCTTGCAGACAAATTTGGAACACTGCCAGTCAATGCTGAAGCAGTGTGGTTAGAAGAACTTCTATAGCTAGAACTGTGGAAAAGCCGCAGCTATAATCTGAACAGGAAGTTATTCAAGCAATGAAAACCATTAGCGCGTGGCAAACACCTATACACGATTAGCTGCGGAACTCCTAATGCGAAAGTACATAAATGTACATCACTAATTATGCTATCCTTTTTACATTTCTAGGTGAGTCAGAAGAAATGACTGATTTTATACACTACCTGGAAACTGCATTCTTTAAGCTAAAGAGAAAAGATTTCAAATCATCTAAAGGGTAGACTAATAATATTCACATAGATCAGCTATAAAATTATACCTATTTTATTCACCTTATTTGGACAAATATTTGATGGAAGTTTATGATTTCAAGGAACTGTGCTAGGTTCAGAAGACATGGAAGCAAACACAGTAAGTCCATGATCCCAGGAGCTTCTTTAGTAAGTTGCACTAAGCAAACACAACTAGTTATGATTTATCACACACTGAAATATTTCAGCTGAGATGCTGCCAAACAGCGAAGGCTCAAGGAAGAGGGAAGGCCCATTTCGGCAACTACAAGTACAAGAGGGCTCCCTTAGCAGGGGGTGTGTGTGTGCATGTTTTTGAGAATGAGGAGCAGGAATGCAGAAGACGAGGATAAAAAGTCTGGCTGGGGTCAGACTATAAAACATGTATTAATGCCACGCTAAGGAGCTGAGACTCCTGTGTAGAAAATGGGAGTGTCATGAAAAGCAGAAGCTTGGACTGATGCTTTACCAAAAAGAGTCTCCAGCAGAGACCCAAACACAGGGGATTACATCAATCACCGAATTACATCAGTGTTAGAGCTTAACCTAGAATTCTCATTTCTGTATGAAAAACACAATGATCTAGGAATAAGTCTAACTGGATTAAACAGCTTGCTTTTCGTGATTTACCATTAAGTGGTAGCCAACAGTGAGAAATTAACTGAAGGTACCTCCTTAGCATGGATACAAACAAAGGAATAGAGGGAAATTATCTCTACCAAACAAGCAATGATGTGTTAACTCCACTAAATAAACTAGAGCATTACAAAGACAAAAATCTTGCCACAGAATACATTTATTTTCATATTTAGAAGTACTAACTTATTGAGATTGAACCAATAAAGATAAATAAACGCCAGACTATGTAACAACAATCTGCCCACCTACTGGGGGGAATGTGGGTGAAGGAGAAAGAATAGAGAAACATAGCCCACAAAAATATTTAAGGCAAAAATATTTTGGTTATTACAACAACCATAATTTGAGAACTATAAACATTAAATGTAAATTAGTGGTAAATCTTGTGGTGTCCTTAAATTCAATGATATTTTAAAACTCTTCTCTGCCAAGGTATTTTATAAACAAGTTGGTATACTGATCTCTAAGAAAAACCTTGAAACGTATCTTTAAAAAAAGAAAGATTTCATGTTTAAAAGAATAAACTGAAATTATTTGAGAAAGAAAATACTGATTCTATAAAAAACTTAATTGAACAGTATAATCAGATGAGTTAGTCAAATATCCACTCATGCAGGAGTAGACACAGCCAGTAAGGCCTGCACACAGGCAGCACCAGCGGGAGACACGAAGCTGTGTGGTTTGTAGTGCCTGTTCGTGTCACGAAATGATCACCCCAAGAAGTGCTTCTCTGCTTTACTAAAGCGGAAACTCCCTGATGGGAGGAGGGTAGAAATAAATGGCAATCATTGTTCCTGTATTTTCTGATCAGGTCCTGATTTAAAATATTCTGTCCCCATCACATTGAAAGTCCTGCTCTGGGTGAGGGAAAATATGACTAGTGTGACCACTGTTTCGAAGCTGTCAGCACCATGTATTTTGCTCCCCAGTAGACTAGTGAAAGGGAAGGAAAAGGAAATCATTTAAATCTCACCCAGAGACTAATAGGAAAACATTCTAAATAGAATTGAGGCTGGAAGACAAACTGGGAGTGATGCTAACGTTTATCATAAAAATGGTAGTCATTTCACTTACCTTGCTCCAAAATTTTTCTATAGCAAAGCATAACCTAAGAGATTAAACACTGTATAATGTCAGAGAATGATTAAGCCAAAACCCCCGACCACTTCTAGTTTCACAACCAGTAAGTGAGGAGCTCTAGTTAGAGCAGAAGTCTGCCTCTACCCTCAGAGCCCATTGTTCACAGAGCTACGAAAGGTCTAAAAGAATCCCTTGAGAACCATCTGTCAAATGTGTTATAGTAAGCTACAGAATGATAGGGACCTGGGTGAGAATTACTGAATGTTCTATTTTTATAAGATTTGTAACTTGTTTTTATGAAAAGATGTCTTGTCCAGGACAATTTTCCTAAGTTTAGACAAGTTTTTACCATAGTGAACATATACATGTTCTCCCTTACATAATCGGAAGACAGCTACAGGTCTAGATAAAAAGTAATTTGATAGAGTGTATAAAGTCACAGTGGAAATCAGTTTCAGAGCTACGCATTACACCTACCTTTGGGTTCTCCTAAGGTCATGTAATACTCCCTGTTCTGTAATTTCTGGGCCAAAAAAACATATTCTAAATTACATCAATTCTGCTCGGTGTAGCTAGAAATACCAGGGTTTTTATGGAGGGATTTAATACTACTATTCCCTGAAGAGTGATTTTAGATATTTTTAAATTATCTGAACAAAAATTACCTTTAAAGGAATAACAAAAACACGGTAATGTATTCTCCTGATGGATCTCTTTCAGAAACTAAACTGGTCACATTACGCTGCTTCATGTTTTAAAATGCACCCTAATTCTCTTCTGTTTTACTTTGTGTCCTCATCAGCAAGTGACACGGAAGCTAATCCTATGGTCCTATCTAAAGTTAATCACAAAAAATTTCTTAAAGAATATGCTTTAGAATAAACTGAATTTCAAGTAAAATAGCAAGTGAAACAGAAAATACATAGCCTCATCAAACAACCAATAACCTACTATGAAGATTCAAAATTCAAGATCAATTATAGTAATGCTAAGAACAGCCACTATTTCTTGAGCCTGTAGCTCCCTTACCACAGTACTTAGTTATCTTTTTTTTAATGCCATATTCTTTTTTTTAAAGATTTTATTTATTTATCTTTAGAGGGGAAGGGTTAGGGAGAGAAATATCAATGTACGGTTGCCTCTTGTGCGTCCCCTGCTGGGAACTGGCCTGCAACCCAGGCATGTGCCCTGACTGGGAATCGAACCGCGATCCTTTGGATTGCAGGCCCAGCGCTCAATCCACTGAGCTACACCAGCCAGGGCCTTAGTTATCTTTTGATTTGCCAGTTACTGCTATAGATTGTGAGGGCAGAGACTACATTTTTAGTCATAACCTCAGGACCCAGTATACTGACTGCTTTATAAGACTCCCAATAAGTAAATGCTGAATGGATCAAAGAATGGAAGGAAAAATGGATGGATGACCGCTTGAATTCAAAGAAAATATTTTCCATGCATTCTACCATGCTGTCTCTTAGGAAAACTTCCTAGTGAGCCGAGCAGAGTCGAAGTTATGATGCAGCACTCCATCCATTCTTACTGTTGGAACGGAGAGGTCTGTCACCCGTCAGGACCTTCATGGCTGCCTTTCGGGCATCCATTCTTTCTTCTTAAAGCTCGAGGATCCACAGTTTTGTGAGAGGCTGGCTGACTGAACCCAGGAGCTTTAGGGATGGGGCATAGGATTTAGGCTGTAACAATCGGAACATGTCATCTTACTAGCTACTGTGGGTGGTAGGGGTTTCAGGAAATCTTATGATCTAGGCATTTTGAGAGTAAAATCTTGGGACAAAGGCATTTTCTCTCTCTCAGGACCTGGCACTTCTATAGCATGAGTGCTCCTATGAGGTTAGTCAGTCTAAAGATAAGGGCAGAAAAAGGAATTATAGAGAAATGAACCTACAATTCCTATGAACCTCAATATCAAACCCTGTTTGAAGCCAAATCTACTTCTGGTTGTATATATGAACTTAGACATTTCCCTAATTGTTTAATTCAATTTCAAATTGGCTTTTTGTTCATTGCAATAAAAAAACAACATATGAAATGTTAACTATTTTAAACTTCTTACATCATTCTAATGGCTCTGCACAGGGTAGCTGACAGGGTTACATTCTTCTATTCCTTAATTATATAATCTGTGCCTATTTAATCTGCTTCATAAACCATATCCTGCAGCAGTACATATAACATAAATGCTTCTGATGGGAGAAAAAGAGTAAAATAAAAGGGAAACTGTTGACTTTGTAAGGTACAAAAATGTCTAATCACTGTTATAAACCTGAAACTGACATCTTGTGTGTCAACTGTAATTGGAACACAAATTTTTAAAAATTAAAATTAATAAATAAGACAAACTAAGAGGACTTCCAGCCAAGATGGAGACATAGGTAGACGCAGTGTGCCTCCTCGCATGACCAAAATAAGGACCACAACAATTTAGAAACAAAATAACAACCAGAACTGACAGAAAATTGAACTGTATGGAAGTCTGACAACCAAGCAGTCAAAATAGACACACTCATCCAGGCCGGTAGGAGAGGCAGAGTTGGGGCCAGGCTGAGAGGGGTTTGCAGCAAAAAAAGCAGTGGCACCAGGGCACGCAAGGCAGCAGCTGACAAACCCCAGGCTCACAAGTCATCAGGGCGGTCCCACATTCACGGTCCCACATTCGTGCACAGATAGACTAGGTGACACTGGGGAGCGAGAGAAACTGCGTAACCCAGTGTTCCAGTGCTGGGAAATAAAGCCTCAAACCACCTACTGAAAACACCTGTGGGGGTTGAGGTGTCGGGAGAGACTCCCAGCCTCACAGGAGAGTTCACTGGAGAGACCCACAGGGTCCTAGAATGTACACAAGCCCACCCACATGGGAATCAGCACCACAAAGGCCCAGTTTGCTTGGGGGGAGCATGGAAGGGACCGAAATCTGACAGAGCAGAGCAGGCACCACTGTTTCCTCTCAGACCCCTCAACCACACACAGCATCACAACGCAGTAACGTGGGTTGCCCCACCCTGGTGAACACCTAAGGCTCTGCCCCTCACTACATAACAGGCACATCAGAACAAAAAAATGGCCCAAATGAAAGAATAGATCAAAGTTCCAGAAAAAATACAACTAAGCAGTGAGGAGATAGCCAACCTATCAGATGCAAAGTTCAAAGGACTGGTGATCAGGATGCTCATAGAATTGCTTGAATTTGGTCGCAAATTAGATGAAAAAATGAAGGCTACGCTAAGTGAAATGAAGGAAAATGTGCAGGGAACCAACAGTGATGGGAAGAAAACTAGGACTCAAATCAATGGAGTGGACCAGAAGGAAGAAAGAATCAACCAAATAGAAAAGAATGAAGAAACAAGAATTCAAAAAAATGAGGAGAAGCTTAGGAACCTCCAGGACATCTTTAGGTGTTCCAACATCCGAATTATAGGGGTACCAGAAGGGGAAGAGGAAGAGCAACAAGTGGAAAACTTATCTGAATGAATAATACAGGAGAACTTCCCCAATCTGGCAAAGGAAATAGACTTCCAGGAAGTCCAGGAAGCTCAGAAAGTCCCAAAGAAGGTGGAAACAAGGAGGAACACAACAAGGCACATCAACATTACATTAGCCAAGATTAAAATGAAGGAGAGAATCCCAGAAGCAGCAAGAGATAAGGAGACATTTACCTACAAAGGAGTGCCCATCAGACTGTCAGCTGATTTCTCAAAAGAGATCTTGCAGGCAAGAAGGGGCTGGAAAGAAGTATTCCAAGTCATGAAGGCAAGGACCTACAGCCAAGACTGCTCTATCCAGCAAAACTTTCATTTAGAATGGAAGGGCAGATAAAGTGCTTCCCAAATAAGGTCAAGTTAGAGGAGTTCATCATCACCAAGCCCTTATTATATAAAATGTTAAAGGGACTCATCTAAGAAAAAGAAGATAAAAAACATGTATAGTAAAATGACAGCAAACTCACAATTATTAACAACCACACCCAAAACAAAAAGAAAAACAAACTTAAGCAAACAACTAGACCAGGAACAGAACCACAGAAACAGAGATCACGTGGAGGGTTAGCAACAGGGGAGTGGGAGGAGGAGATTGGGGGAGGAGGTACAGAGAATAAGTAGCATAGACGGTGGGGAGAAAATAGGGACAGGGCAAGAGTAGTGTGGGAAATGTAGAAGCTAAAGAACTTACGACACATGGACATGAACTAAAGTGGGGGAGTGTGGGTGGGAGGGGGAGTGCAGGGTGGAGGGGAATGAAGGGGGGAAATGGGACAACTGTAATGGCATAATCAATAAAATATATTTAGAAAAAGACAAACTAAAAACTTGAACAAAGGAAATCAATTGAGGATTAAGAGAAACATAAATACGTAAAGTCAAAACAGCGTAAATTTGCATATTCAATTCACCTGTGATCTCATCATCTAATGACAAGCACCGTTATTTAACGTGTTGTTGTATTCGTTTCCAGTCTGAATTTCTGGGTGTGGGGGAACGCAGACATTCCCTGATCTTTGGGCAACTAGGGTTCTCGTGTTCCATTTCCACTATCATAAAGAACACTGTGACGGGCAGCCTTGTGCACATGAATGTGCATATGAACAAAATTTCTGATTATATTTTTAAAGAAAAATGACCACATGTGGGTTTGGTTGGTTGAAATACATGATTGCTTTTAATGCTTCTAATTCATATTTTAAAATAGTTTCTGCTTTTCATTAATCTTTATCTCCACCAAAAGTTGAAGCGTATCCAAATGCACCTTACTCTTGACCATTCTATAAACAAAAATGGCACTGGTTCATTACAGGTAAGCAGGTATTTTGTAGTTTATTTTTATTTCTTCTATGATTTGTCCATTCATATCCTTTGCCAATTTTTCTACTGAAATGTTATATTATTATTTCTACATGAGGAAACATATTGATATTATGTCATATTTTTACATTGTTTTGCCTTTTAATTGTCCTTTTCTTATTGACATACAAAAACTATGTGTCTTTTATGGGATCAAATTTATCTTTCCTTTTTGATTATCCCTGCCCTCCGTACACACCTCAAACTGGGCTATGAGTATTCTTTCAGAAGATTTTAATAGATTTGATTTCCTCTTTTGAAAAATTCTCAATGTTTACATTCAAAAACTTCTGAAAAGTCCTAAAATAAACCTCTTAAGTTTCATAATTGAGGATTTCACACATCTATTTGAAAATACGTCACTGACCTGCACGCCTCACCCCACAATGCGCCTGTTAACATCTTGACCAGGACTTTTTGAAAAGCTTGCTTAGAAAAGACCAGAAATGCCTTCCATGTCCCCAACTAGATTATTTACTTGTGTTAATTTCTGTTTTTGTAAATGGTGTTACTATTTATACCTAATTATTTAATTCAGCAGGAATTTATTTTTATGCAAGATAAGGTTAGGAACAATCTTTATTTTTTTCTTTCCAAAGAGTTACCCAACTATTTCACCTTTCTCCTACTGATCTTTAATTCTACCTTTATTGCGACTAAATTCTTGTCTGTAATTAATGATGTCATTTATTCTATTCATTAAGATGCCTGTTGGGTTTTGTACCAGTCCCAGACTATTTTTATGTTAGTAGTTTTATGGAATATTATACATGGTAGCATAAATTGAACTCTGTCCTCTACTTAGTTAATCAAAATTTCTTGGTTATCCTTATCATTTTATAATTTCAAACAAATTCTAACATCATTTCATAGTTTTTTAAATCCTGAGATTTTGGTTAAAATTATATTAACTAATAAATGATTTTGGGAACTGAGACATTTACAATATTTAATCTCTGCATCCAGGAATATAATGTTTCTTCATTTATGCACCCCTCTCAGTACCTTATTAAATATTATTCCCATACAGCTCTTACAATTTTTGTTAATATAAAGTTTACCTCCAAATAAATTTTTCTTGGATTAATTTGATTAAATTGTCTTTCTCCTTATTTCTGTTTACTATTACTGAAATATGAAGGATACCACTGTTTTTTAAGTATCTATATAACTTAATGAAGACTTTAATTGGTTCTAATAGTTAACAGATTTATTCTCAATAATTAGCTAATAAAAAGTATATTATCTGTACATAATGATAACTTTTGTTCCATACATATAGTAATCTATGTCTCTTATTTTACTGGCTAGTGCAACTTGAACCCTGGCAAATAAAAGTGGTAACAGTGGACATTCTAGAATTCAATGAAATTCTTCTTATTATTATTTTTTGGTTAAAAAATTCTCATCTGAGGATATGTTTATTGATTTTCGAGAGAGATGAACGGGAAGGGAGAGGAAAGGAAGGAGGGAGGGAGGGGTAAACAGCAACAGAGAAAGAGACAAGGAGAGAAAGGGAAGGGAGGGGGAAGGGGATGGGGACAGGAGGTAGAGGGAGGGGAGGGGAGGAGGGGGGAGGGGAAGGAAGGAAAGGGAAGCATTGATGTGAGAGTGAAACACTGGTCAGCTGCCTCCCTTTAAGTGCCCTGATGAGAGAGATAGAACGTGCAACCTAGATATGTGCCCGACTACGGATCAAACCCACAACCTTTCCGTACCGGACGATGCTCCAGTGAATGGAGCCACCTGGCTGGGGCAACTCTATTAATATTTTTAAACTATAAGGATACATGTTCATTTGAGTGAGATATTCTTTATCACAATATAGAGGTACTTTTCTATTTCTAGTTTATGGAAAATTTCTAAAAATAGAAAGTGAGTTTTGTCAAATGTCTTTTAATCATCTACTAAAAAATCACAGATTTTGACCTAGATATTTGGTATACAACAGTAATATTTTCTAATAATGAAGCATACTTGAACTCATGACAAAAAATCTTACTTGTTCTTGGTATATCACTCATACATACGGCCAAATTAAAATTGCTAATATTTTAAGATTTCTGAATCTATCCTTTTCCTCTATGTTCTGAGATGGTTTATATAGCATATTTAATTGTCTTATGAAGGTTTAAAGAGCTCTTCCATAAACTGTTTTGGATTCAGAAACTTTTGAAGATACAATACTTCAAAAACATTTAGCATTTCTTCCAAGGCTGCTGATGTATCCAGATTTTCTACTTCCCATTGAGTAAAACTAATCATTTGTATTTTCTTAAGAAAAAAACCCATTCTATTAAGATTTACACTGTATTATGAAATAATTATGAGAATTGATTTCTTAGTCTATGGCTATATCCTTACTCATTGCTAATTTTAGCAGCTTTCTTTTTTTTTTCTTATTTATACTTGTCATAAATTCATTCCACCTTTGTTGTTATTTTCACAAAGAATTTCTTGAACTGGCAAATTCAATGATTTGTTTTAAACTTAATTTATGTATTTATTTTCCTTTTTTCTGTTTCTTCGGATATAAAATTTCTAATTTTAGTTGAATGTTTATTTTATTTTCATTTTCCAAATTTAATAATGAAATGCTTAAAAGCTAAAAAGTTGCCTCCTTTAAATAACACTTTGGCCACACATACTTATTAAATTTTATATGTACTACTCTCATTACTGTTATTATCTAAGTAGTTTGTGGTAGTAATTTTTAGTTTATTTGTTATTGGTCCATTAGCTGTTTTAATGGTTTTTTTCTTTTTAAATTTTCAATTAATTAGGATTTTTGTTTGTTTAATCTCTGTTATTCCTTTTCAGGTTTTATTTTTTTGATCTGGTAAGGTAACATGCTTAGAAATTTATGCATTTTGGAATCTGTTTGTATGAGGACGACTTATCATGGGCAGTTAAATCATTGTGTTTTGCAATATATTTCAATTGAGAAAATAATAAAACCCTTTCTTTACTGATGGTATACAAATCCGTTATGTAAAACCAAAGTTATTCTGGCTGAAGAACATGTGCATGTGTGTCTGTGGTGGAGGGGGCGGTGGGGAGCGGAGGCCAGCGACCCACCAAGCCTCCCCTCACCTTCTCCAAAGTGCACCATGTCATCTTTGGAGTTACCTGGGTAAGATTTTAAAACTGTTGCTCATTTCTAAAGTGTTTTATATGCATCTATTAGATAAACTTAAATTGTTATTATTAAAATATTTTTCCTCAAGTCAATCTGTTAAACACTGAGAATGGTATGGTCACTCTCCACAACAAATGCATTTCTCTGACCTCTTCTGGCACTAATAGAAGCTTTTGCTTGGAATGTTTCAATTCTCTGGAGTTTAATGATTAAAGCAGCATCTTTTAGTAATATAAATAACCGACTTAGTTTCATTTTAAGGACTTCCCCTTGAATTCTCTTTTCTCTGATCCAATATTGCTACCATTAGTATTTGAGTTTGATATCTTCTGACTGTTTTTACTTTTACAATGAAAAAATCTAATAAAATTATATATCTGTTCTTACAGATGTAGGATAAATACACAAACATGGACATAGTATATGCATGTAATATATGCACATTTTTGTATATAATGTTTATAATTAACTATAGCTTCCTAGTATATAAATTCTGTATTTTTTAACCCTATACACATTTAAATACTGAACTTTTCTGGGTTTAAGTTTTTAGCTCAAGCTTTTCAATTTTTTTGGTATTTGTAAACACATCTTACTGGGATTAGTCTTTTTTTTCTTTTATGATAAACCTAAGATAATATTTGAACTCTCAGTCTTAAGGGCATTTTACTTTATTTTATAACTTTATAAAATCATGACAGGTAGAAAAAAGAAACAGCAAAAAGAACACACTTTGAGGACAGGAGAAGATAGAGAACTTCTACAGCCATCCACCTCTCCGGCTTCTTTAACATGTTTTCAGTCTCCTAAACTCTAAAAGCTGTGACACTGGGATTCAAAACTGCTCAGCATCACAGCCTCATCCTATTTGGGGCATGAGGCTGACTTGCTTGTTATGCCATGATGGAATAGCAATGGTACATCTGATTTCTCTGGTCATTCAACCTTCATGAGAAAAATCTGTGTTTTTAAATCTGTGGCCAGCCACGTCAGGTTAAATTCAGGTGGCCACCTAGGATTTTATTCAATTTTAAGCCAATTAAAAAACAATTGCCCTAAATTTTATGTATTCCATTTTGCTTTTTTCTCTAGATTCCAGTATTAGGCTTCTGACTTAAAAATGCAAGATAAACAGTCACTTGGGATTTTTGGCACCAAAATCTGTTCAAAGGCTGCACTGTGGTAAGTTCCAGTCTTTGCTCTCTCATTTACTTTTATTGATTTGGGGATCAGTCAGAGGTAGAGTTCGCCTAAATTTTTAAGCATTTATTTTTATATCTCCTTCACAAACCAAATGGCTTATTAGATCAGATACTTTACTTGATTGATGATAAACATCTCAGGTTCTTTCACAGCAGAGCAGCTGGGTCTTACGCAAGGCTCTTCTGTGAGTGACCCCAGTCCCTGTGTTACGAAAATCCAAACGGATCTTTTAGTGACTTTTCTTGACCTTTGGTTGACACCGCCACATTTAGTTGATGAGACCTCAAAAATTTATAACGTAACGGAAAAACACACCTGTGTTATTCTGAGGTGGGGTTAGGGCGGGATGAGAGGCGTCGGAGGGGAGTTGCATGTATCTGCATTGTTATGCTTACCGTTGGCCTGCCTCTCCTTCCCCGTCTCTCAAATACACTAAAGCAAGTTTGAATATTATTTCATCTTTATTTGATTATTTAGAAGGATCTTTAGAGATTGTGGATCATAGCTCTTTACCATACGTATACCTAAGTGTTAAAAATTTATTGCTGGAGGAAAAAAATAAGACTTCACTATCATGAGGATGGACTAGTGAAGAGAAATGGATATAAAAGTTTAGACACTTTTATATTTAAAAATCACATAGTACCTAACATTAATAATTAAATTATGAGTGGAATACAAAGCCAGGCACACAGAGAAATGAGCTGAAAAGATAGGAAACATCTCAGGTTTTTTTTTTTTTTTTATGGTTCCTCAATGTTTTGAGAAAAAGTTAGGGTCCCAAGTGAGTTTTTATGTCTATAAATTGTTTTCTCTTCCAAATTACACTTAAGTGAAAAAAGAAAAAGAAGGAAAGCAATAATAAGCTTTGCTGGTAGGTCTTTTCCATTTTCATACATTCTAGGAGTGAAGGTAGTAAACAAAGTTTCTGCAACTATAAGTGATGCTTAGAGGAAAATTAAATCACTGAGTGATGCCAGGGCTGATTATTCTACTGCACTTTAAAAGCAAGAGATTGCAGCCTGTGAGTCCAAAGTGGTTTCATATGGACTGCCACAGTTGTGGTTTACGCTTGAAACTATAACCTGTCAAATTAGAAGCAGGCAAGGCCTATGCTCTTAACGGTTCCACTTTCTACTGTCTACAGTTGTGTCTACAAGGTCAGCACTTTTTATTCAGTCCAACTATGTTATTTGAAGGAGTAGAATCTCAAAACTACTTTTTTAAAAATCTTGCTTAGAGAAGATTTTAATTATGATATAAAACTTAGATAAACCACCAATCTAATTTTTATTGTATATGTGCAGCTGAGTTTCATCGCACCTATTTTTATCAACTATTGGTATTTTATTATCCCAGTTAACGCTAAGTAATATCTACTACAACTACAGTGAAGAGGTATACAAACTGCTTAAGTGCCCAGGCTTTTTCTACCCCGTCTTTCCAGATACTTGACTGACTTGAACTCACACCTTACTGACTCGTCCTTTTTCCAGGCTCACAGTAGCCTGCCATTATGGGCTTAGTGTTACAGCACGCTCCGCTTCTTCTCTTCTCCTTGATTGCGGAATGCCCTTCTGGGCAAATGTTTTCTCATCAACATGCACGAGCTATGTGTTCAATTTTACTGATGTTTTATGTGGAGTCTTTCCTTAATGAATCGTTCTTCATGCCCATTTGTATAATATAAAAATGTTTTCAAAATAAAGCCTAAACAATATTTGCTCTTTGTCATAAGTGAAACCATGCCACTAAACAATCATATCCTGTTTAGGCCATGATGACATCAGAAATATATGTTTATCATCTGCATCGGACAACTTAGCATGGTTTCGGCCCAAGGCAAAGTTGAACTAAAACCATTTGCAGTTGCCCCAAACCAAGATAACCATGCATTTCTAAGGTAACTGATACCTAAGAAGAACATTGCCTCTAGATCACAGTTCATGATCTAAGCATACTAATTCTTTAAAGAAGGCTGTTAAAATTTATAAACCATGTATGCCTACTGGGCTTCTTCCAAAATTTAACATGAAATAATTATATTCTTAGCATGCATATAGAGACTATGATAAGGTAGGTACTTAGCGTGATCTTTCGGAGTTCTGAATTTACCTCTCTTACCTAATTAAAAAAAAAAGGGAAAACAGATTTTTCTTTTACATGTAAAAGTATAATAATAATAAGAATGATAATAATAATGCCTTGTATTTTGGAAGGCACTCAAATGAAATCAATCATTACTTTTATTTTTTCCAAGTATTTAAGGAAACAATTTCATGAATAGAGAAGCTAAGGTAAATAGAAGGCATACGATTTTCATATTCATTGTTAAAATATACCCAGGAAATCCAAACACATGTCACTGACTTCATATTACAGTGATATAAAGCATGTAATTGGCCCAGATACTACCTTAGCTAGTGAGTGCGACCACAGCCTGCAACTACACACTGAAAAACAGCTCTTCACGCTATATGCCAACACAAATGCAGTTGGAATTACCTTTGCCCACAAAGCTAACTGGATCAGTTGGAACAAAACGTAAAGAAATATTTACTCATGAATTAGCTTTAAGGAATAAAATAGTATCACTAAAAGTACGATGCAGAAAAAAAGAAGGAAGCCGAGGGAAGTCTACTGATACTCCAAGGAGAAAACAGAGAAACAGAAAACTAAAGTCATCTCCCCATGTCAACTCTGAAGGCAGAATGTAACACCCTCTCCTGGCTGCTCCCCTGTGCAGTGCTGCCTCCCGAAATGAAACCACTGATTTGGGCATTTCAAACAGCATTTAAAGAACATATTAACAGAACCAAATGATACAGGCACTGCAAACTGCTATGGTTATTCTTTTACTATAAAAAGGGAAGAATGAACTATACCTCCATTCTTTCTTGTTTAACTTCATCAATTTCATCATCTTCAAACATTGCTAAGAGTTCTCCCGTCTGGTCAATAGAGTTGAGAAAGTCTTGAGCAATTTTTTGTCTTTTATTTGCATTATTACTGCCACTCAATTTGTCTTCATGGAAATAAAGAAAAAAGAAATTTGTTAATGAGGTTACATCAGCACCAATCATTTCATCTATTAAATACTGAATATGAAATTCAGAAATAGAATTCTCTCAAAATAATTTTTAAAAGGAGAATGTTTGCATCTAAAGTAAAAGTGTAACCAACTGGGTAGCTCAGCTGGTCAGAGTGTCGTCCTGATACACCAAGGTTGCAGGTTCCATCCCTGGTAAGGGCACATATACGAATCAACCAATGAATGCATAAATAAGTGGACCAACGAATTGATGTATGTCTCTCTCCTTATCTCTTTCTTTTTTTAAAATCAATTAAAAATGCAAAAAAGTCTAAGTCTTTCAGAATTAAATCAGTTATTCATTTCATAAGATTGAGAGAGTAAAACTAATTATCAATGACCACGGTGAACGTGAACGGTCTGATTAAAATTCCTTACTGAAAAAAAAGGAAAGGCTCTTAGACTTGAAAAAAGAATCCTGCTATGGCAGGCCTAATTAGGAAAATAAAAACAAAGACATAAAAAATCAGAATTGAGACATGAAATTAAAAGGAGAAACCAAATTCCCAATGTGATGGTACTGTGAAGTAAAGACTCTGGAAGGTGATTAAGTCATGAGGAAGGAGCCTTCATGAATGGAATCAGTGCTCTTCTAAAAAGAGACACGAGAGAGCTTTGAAAAAGGAGAAGGGACTGAGAAATACAGGTTGGCAGTTCCAGTCAGGTGACGTAAAGCACAGCGCGTGGGATCCGCACGGAGCTGGCTGGGTACTGGAAGTATCGGGGTAACCCTTGGTACAGTGTGTGACTGTCTGACCACTGTGCGGTACACCTGAGACTGATACAGATAATACTGAATGTCAACTATAACTGAAAAAATTTAAAAATGAAAGGAACAAAAACGAAAGTCTTTTGGATTTTTTTCAAATAATTTTTCTACGCTTAGGGAGATGATCATGTGGTTTTTGCTCTTAATGCTACTAATATGATGAATTACACTAATTGTTTCATAAGTTTAAACCAATCTCCCACTTCCAGGATAAATCCCACTTGGTCATGGTGTATAATACTTTTTAGATGTTGCTGAATTTCATTTACTGGTATTCTATTGAGAATTCTATAGTCAAAAAGACATTAGTTGTAGCTTTTTTTTTTCTTGTGGTGTCTTCGCCTGATTTCGTATCAGGGTAACACTGACCTTTTGGAGTTTGAGAAGTATTAGTATTAATTGTTCTTTAAACATTTGGTAAAATTCATCAGTAATGGTAAAATTCATCACTAAAATCATCTGGGCATGAGTTTTTCTTTGGTGGAAAGTTGTTTTTTTAAGATTTTATTTTTTTATATTTAGAAAGAGGGGGAGGCAGGGAGAGATGGAGAGAAACACTGATGTGAGAGAGAAACATATATTGGCTGCCTCCCGAATGTGCCCCAACTGGGGACCAAACCCTCAACCCAGGCATATGCCTGGACAGGGAGTCAAACCAGCCACCTTTCCCTTTGCAGGATGACACCCAACCAACTGAGCCACACTGGTCAGGGTTCTCTGGGGGAAAGTTTTTAAATGACTAATTTAAACTCTTCATTTATCATAGGTCTACACAGATTTGCTATTTCTTCTGCATGCAGTTTCAGTCTTTATAGGACAGAAAGTAAATACAGAATTGGTTATATTAGCCATCTTATTCATCAATTCTGTTTCCTTCTCTTTTTTGGTCACCCTTTACTCCAATATGGCTTTATTACCATCCCCTTCACTTATGCAGTTACTGTCAAAACATTGCATAGCTACATGTTATACACCCAACATTATAAACATTATAAACAATTGTTCTACACAATTGTTTTTAAATCAGTTAAGAGAAGAAAAATAAATATGGAATTATTTTGTCTCATATAGACCTACATAATTATTTTTACAGGTGCTCTTTTCTTGTGTGAGGGGGTATGAATTCAAATTGTTATCTGGTGCAATTTGCTTTCAGTTCAAAGAACTTCCTTTAGCAGTTGTTATATGAGTGCTAGCAAGAAATTCTCTCAATTTCTGTTTAACTGAAAATATCCTTATTGCTTAATTTTTCAGAGACGATTTTGCTGAATATGTTTCTTGGTTGACATTTTTTCTTTTAGTACTTTCAATATGTAATCCTACTACTATCTGACCTATATTGTTAATGAGACGTCAGCTGTTAAAAATATTGTTATGGTTCTCTCTTTTGGATTTGATAATTAAGTTGTATGTGATGAGTTGCTTTTCTCTCGTGGTTTTCATGGTTTTCTCATTGTCTTTCAACATTTCTACTAGAATGTGCCTGACTGTGGATATCTATAGCTGTTTATCCTACTTGGAGTTTATTGAACTGTTTGGATGTATTAATAGTTTTCATCAAATTTGGGAAGTTTCCAATCATTATTTCTTTGTATATTTTTTCTGCTGTTTTTTCTCTTCCCTTACCGGCTGGTAGCCCCATTATGCCTTATATTGGCTCACTTAGTGGTGTCTCATGTTTCTCTGGAGCTCTTTTAGTTTTCTTTCATTCTGTTTTCCTTTTCCTTCAGATTGTATAATGTTTAACAATCTAACATCAAGTTCACTGATTTTTTTCTTCTCTTAGTTTAAAGTTACCGTTGAAAATCCCTCTACTGAATTTTTCATTTCCATTATTGTACTTTTCAACTCCAGAGTTTCCATTAGTTTCTTTTTACAATTTCTATCCTTTAATGTATGTTCTGTACTTTGTGATACACTGTCATTATACCTCCTTCTGTTCTTTAAACATGGTTTCCTTTACTTCTTTGAACATATTTATGACAGGTATTTTAAAATTTTGTCTCCTAAGTCCAGCATCAGGGCCGTTTGTGTTATCTGGCCCCCGCTCCCCACCCCTGCTCAGGGATCATGCACACCTGTGTCTCTGCACACGCAGTATTCTGCTGTTGCTGCTATTGAAAGCGGACGTTTTAGATAGCACATTGCAGCAGCTTAGGTAATAATTCTACCCCTTTCCTGAGGCTTGTTGTCATTATTTGTGTGTGTATTTGTTTAGTGACTTGGCTGGGCTAGTTCAATACGCCGTGTGGAGCCTCAGAAGCTGCTCTTCAGGGGGCACAGCCTTGAGTATGGAAATGGTCTTCTCAGTTACCAGCGATGACTGATGTCAGTCAGTTTTCCTTCGGCTCTCACTTTTCCCAATCTCTCCCATTAAGTTACTGGCTGGTTTGACTATATTATCACATACAGCTGTTAGCTTCCACCAATTCTTGACTGACTTCTCACTCTGTCGCTTTTCTTAATACTCTTGAGCATAAATTACTCCATTGAATGATCCAAATAACATTGGGCCTGTTTGCAGAATCGTGGTAATGCCAGCTTTTAAGTTTTGTTCTAATCCCAGGAGTACTCCTGTCTCTTTCCTTTGCTTCCTCTGTTAAACTTTTAGCTTGTGCACTGATTTTGCTTGTTGTAACTAGTGTCACAAAGCTCCCAGCTCCCTTTTAATTGCTCACCACCAGGATCTCCGCTGTGGTTTTTTTTTTTTTTTTTTTACATGCTCTGTTCCAAAGAGTCAGTCCCCTTAGGAAAGGCTGCAGACCCATCTTAAGCCCTGCCTTTCCCTCTGGGCTGAACCTTTGGTCAGTGTACTGAAGCTCAGGGTGGAAACAGCAATCAGCTTCTCCTGCAAAGACTTTCCTGGTTCCAAGAGGGGAGTTGGTCAAGGATGGGAGCCCTTTGTCTTTTAGGCTTGTTCCTTTAGACTTCAGCCTTTACTCCCTATGAGAAAGCTAGGGTGGGGGCAATCAGGCACGGTATTCTTGTTACAGAATAGTCACATACACATACAGGGGCCCGGACTCCGGAGGATGGTATACTAACACCTCCAGACCACCTACTGGGCTCATGTGTCTGCCGCCAATTGGAAAGATATCTCTCAATGCCAGAGATTTGTGAAAAGGAAAGGAAATGTTTATTTAAGGCTATATAGACTTAAAGTAGTGACCTAACTTCTTCATTAAAATATCATAGTCCTTTAAGATACCCACAGATGTACTCAGCAACTCCTGTCTCCCCCCCTGCCCTAATTCAGGGTACCATAATTTAGGGGAAAAAGCATAGGTCTGTGTTTCCAGGCTGCTGGCACCATCAGCTGTGTCGCCGTCCAGGCAGGATATCCAATTAATCCAAAGCCATGTGGCACCTTCTCATGGTCTACTGGCAAGAGTTCTTTGTACCCATTTGTCCAGGCAACGTCTCTTCTTTCCTCCACCAGAGCTGCGGGGTGTGCACTCTGGCAAACCCTCGTGGTTCCCTTTTTCACCAAAGCTGTGAGGGGGGCCCTCACTCTGGCTAAGACCGCATGGTTCCCCCTTGCAAAGCTGCAAGGGGATCTATACTCTCCCTAAGCCCATGTGGTTCCCCCCCAATGGCTGCTGTGTCTGGGTTTAAATCCCTGCACCAATCTTCCTCTGTACCCCCATTTCCGACTCCTCCTACAATCAGTTACACCTGCCAGCATATCTGTATTATCCCAAGTTTCCTGGGCTGCCATTGTGAGTCTGGGCAGATATGGACCAATATCCTGGAGACAATTTTCTTTGGGCTCCCACGCAGGTGCTGTAACTCAGGGGACCTGGCCCCCCACTTACATCTTGCGGGGAAGTGTCTTCCACCCCCCTGGCTCCAAGCATGGCCACAGCTATTTAACATATCCAAGTGACCCGCCAAAGGCCATAGATATGTTAAATGACCATGCCATGGATTAGCTGCAAGGCTGTGGCTGTACAAAACAGCCTTGCATGCCCTGCTCCATGTGTCCCTTCCCCCAACTCATACCTGTGGGGGAAGGGGTGAGGACATCTTACATGTCTCTCTCATATTTCTTAGACACTTTGAGTTCTGGGCCCCATTCCAAATCCCCTTTGGGGGGCCCCCTCTTGGCTGCACCCTGTATCATTCCCAACCAGCTCTGTCTGGGGTAGAACTTTCCAATGAAAAGAGGACGAGAGAAAGCTCCAGTGCGTTTAGTTACGCCTGCCTACAATAGAGCTTCTGCAATGTGGAGCCAGAGAAGATGAGCGATGCTGCCTTCCTGCCCCTCCTGGGGCGAAACTGCTGCCTAGACTGGGAGCTGGGAAAGCAGGTGCCCGGCATTCTCGGTTACACCCGCCCAAAGTAAAGCTCCTTTCATGTTCAGATGGCGTGGTGGTGTGGGAGGGGAGGGGAGGGATGACGCGGGAAGGTCGGGTCTCAAAAGCAAATGACTCTCATTGTTCTTAATGAGATTTAGTAGATTTTCTTGAATATGTGTTTTTCCGTTTGCTGTATACCCTTAGGACAATGTCCTAAAACTTAAGCTATTATTTAAAAACTTTTCACGGGTAAATGTGTTTCACACGAGGAAGTGTCTACCACACTCCTCACATGGCTGCTCTACAGTTTGCACTTCCTATTAGATGTATTTTACCTGAGTAAGTAGTTTATCTTATAAATTCTATCAACTATTCAAAATTTTATAAGACACATAAAATTAGAAAATTTAAATGAGATAAAGGGGAGAAATTTGAAATAAATAAGGAGGAGAGGACCGCAAACAGATCTAATGATGTCAGTGCAACTGAATACTATCCCTGCCACTCTGGGCGTCTTGGTGTCCTAAACCCAGTATCGATGGCTACCGTTCACTCAGTGGCAGGAATGTATTGGGTGCTTTCCATATGTTATGTTGAAATCACATCGTGATTCCACACGGAAAGTGGTAAAATTTCTGACTTATAAGTGAGAAAACTGACCCTTGATTGAAATTCAAGTCTATTTTCTAAGTCTGTATTCTTTGTGCTCTCCATAAAGAGCATTTAAATTCATTTGAAGAACTATTTTCCAGAAATTAAATCCTATAAGAACTTTAGGAATATCAAATAGGTCACAATGAATAACATTTGATCAGAATTTTTTTTTGGCATGGCTATATTATACTTGCTGATTTGTGAAGGGTAAATGAAAGCAGTTCTCTTTCAAAGTCTTTTAACTCTTCAGGTGGTTTTAAGTAGTTTTCTGGAATTCTTCTTAATCCAGTAGAGTTTGTTTAGCTATTTTATCTATATTTATATATATACATATACATATATACACACACACATACATATCAGCAATAAATAACATTATCCAGTAACTGTGTCCGATCCACAATATATGAATTATTTCTAAAACACAACATACATTGACCCATGAAGAACGTGAGGGTGAGGAGTGCCCACCATGATTCAGTCAAAAATCCACATGTGACTTTTAATTCCCCCAAAACTTAACTTCTTAATTTTTTTTTAGTACCCTTATTTATTCTGTTACAGTTGGCCGAATATTTCCCCCTTCATGCTCCTCCGCCCAAACCCCCCGGCCCCGCTCCCACGGTCCTTCCTCACTCCACTGTCCACGTCCATGGGTCGCTCACACGTGTTCTTTTACTGGTCCCTCCCCCTTCTTCCCAAAACTTAACTATTAAGAGCCTTACTGTTGACTGGAAGCCTTACTGATAATATAGTTGATTAACTCATAGTTTGTATATCATAGGTATTATATACTGTATTCTTATAATAAAGTAAGCCAGAGAAAGAAAATGTTAAGAAAAATCTTAAGTGGGAAAAAAATACATTTATAGTATTTATTTGAAAAATCTGCATGTAAGTGGATTCTCAGTTCGAATCCATGTTGTTCAAGGGTCAACTGTATTTATTTTGATTCAATAAGCACTGTTCAGTAATTATCTATTTTCAGCTTAGTACTGTTAGATTCTGCAACATCAATATTTTTTCTAAATATTCCAGAATGGGGAATTGAGTTGGGAAATCAGATAAGGCAACTTTTCTATTCTGTTTCAGGCTTTTTGTTACATTTCAAACAGCACTGACATACACATCAAAATGAGGTGACTTTATAACACAAAACATCAGATACTTTCTGTAATAAATTAACAAAACCCCATATCTACCCATTTCAAAGACGTAATAGTTCTGGTTCTCTACATCCACAAAAGAAAAAATTATGCTTGCTAAAATAATGCTTTGAATCAACACAGTTTTCTTACTAGTTTCATGATCTTCTGAAGTAAAGCAGGTCATATTATTAAAAGAAAGAATTGAAGTGAATAACAGATTACTATTAAGTCACATAAGTAGAAAATCATAAGATTTAGCTGCCAGCTAAATAAATATTTGGTTACTTTCTAAACTATATTATTCAACAGAAGCATATATATTCTACTCTGAACAGAACATCTTTGCTGACATTCCATAAACGTGAAGTTGAGCATACATGTGTCATGGTTTTCTTTAAGATTACCTTCGAGAAGGTCATCCTCGTCTATACCTTTAACAATCTTTGATTTGTAGTCTCGGAAAAACATGTATTTTAGCAGTCTTCTAAGTTTTTTCTATTAAAAACAAAATCATTAAATAAGAAAATTATACATATCCTGTACATATATTCACTTTACTGAGTAAAGACTACAATAACTAAATTTAATTATGTAGTAGCCAAGAATGATTGAGGAAAATAGACAAATTTCAGCATAATACTATTTAATAAAAAAGGTACACATCATATTAAACATAAAACCTGAGACATGAGCATTTTTAAAAGCACTTTTCACTTACAAGTATCCAGATGCTGCATAATCACAATAACTACCTTTCTATTTGTGCCTTATAAAAAGTTTTAAATTCTTTCTGAAGTGTGACATCCTAAGCTACTTTATTTTTTAAAATGATTCATAGACAGAGTAGGCTGATAGCTCTGGGAGTGGGGCTGGGAGAGGTGGAAAGATCGAGCAAAAAAGAGAAAGGACTTACGGAGACGGACAGCAGCGTGGTGACTGTGGAGGGCAGGGGGATGGAGGTGGAAGAGGGTACAGCGGGATAAATGGCGATGGAAAAAATACAGTAAAAAATCATGTAAAAATGATTTATAAACACTCTTGACAAGGAGTTTATGACAACTGCTTTAAAAAGCATACATTGTCCTTTTTATTCTTTTTCATTCTCTGAGAATTTATATTATTTAGAAAAGCTGGTTTATGGTTTATATTTCTGGAAAATAGTCAGTAATATGAGAAACATTTTTATGAAACTCAAGGCTGATTAATGATAGTTGGGTCTTAATGATGGCTTTCCTTAGGTTTATTAGAATATCATGATATTGCTTAACTCTGAAAGTAACTGCTAATACTCTGTAATTTGTCATGTGCTTATACTTAGAATGTATTATTACTGATCCTTGACCTTTAGGTTTAAGATTCCTAGTAATAGCTGAAACTTACTGCATTTTACAGAGCTCTTTTGCATGCATTTTATTTCAGTAGCCCTGAGATATGGACAACTATTATCATTTCCTTTATATACATAGGAAAACTGAAGTTAAAATTAGTCTTACACCTATAGCTTAGCAAGGTCAGAGGTAGAGTATGGCCTTTGAACCTCAGTTTCTTTATTTACAAAGTAAGTCAAGTACCTACCTCACAGGACTATTATAAGGAATAAATAAACTGCCTAGTGTAATATGTAAAACATAGTAGGCAGTCAACAAATACTGCTCTAATATAAACTGAAATTATTAAGAGAAAAAATAGGTCTCTTGCTATCCTTTTCTCTTTACTAATTCATTCAGTACTTTAGATCTTATTTTGTCTTATATTACAGCTCTGTAAACTACTATAAATTCTGTTTGGTACAAATCATTGTAAAAATAAAATTATTACTTTGAGGAGAAAGACGAGAACAATGGCAATTATCATATTACAACTATGATCTCAGGGGCTAGAAAGATTCTGGTTACAAGTTCTCCTGGACAGTAAAGGGCACTGTCAATTAGTCTGTGCTCCTGAAGTTTCAATATGAAACTTAAATTTTACCTTCCCCAGAAGGCAGGAAAATGTGTCAATGTGGGACACATTTTTGTGCTAGCCTCTTTATCTCTGTCAGAGAAAAAGAAAAATCAACAGACAGGTTCTGCTTATTCCATCGTAGTCCAGAGGATTCCATGCAGCACCTTGGCTCAAGACCCTCAGTCTGCCAACAGCACGCCTTCTGGCTCCTTCCTCACAACACCACCACTGTGAGCAACTGCTTCTCCTTCGTCCCCTAAGTGTAATGAAGTCGCCCAATCCTTCCTATGTTTACCGTTCACTAGCTCTCTGAAGTCTTCCTTCTTATCCACTTCAGAGCCATCACAGGAATCCTACTTTGTCTTGATTACTTGATCCTCATCCCAGTTAGTCCTTTTGCATTTGGTCCATTCTCTATATAGCTGCATGAGTCTTAGCTCAGGTAGAAACTTTCATTTCAAAAAATCCTACAGCCTCTACATCTAACCACATAATCTTAAAATTCTGTGAATCTTGAAATGATTCTTTCAACTAACTCATACAGGGTTTCTAAACTAGATTATAGCTTCTTGAAAGTAAAGACATTTTTTTTCTCTTCCTTTATAGTTCTTACAGTTTCTAAGAGTTAATGAGACAAAAGGTTATCCAAAAAGTCAGATGGGAAGCCTCTTGATGGAAAACAGAGCCACAAGCATACAAAAATGGTGGAGAGGAATGGGTAAGTGTAATTAAAAAGCTAGGAAAACCCAATGGAGAAATGGAAGCTGGAACATTAGGATCTAGGTATTGTTTGCTCACTTGTGATAGTATCTGTATTAACACATTGTGATTTTTCAGTTAGTTTTTTAGAAAGATTTTATTTATTTGCTTTTAGAGAGAGGGGAAAGGAGAGAAAAAGAGAGGGAGAGAAACATCAATGTGTGATTGTCTCTTGTGTGCCCCCTACTGGGGACCTGGCCAGCAACCCAGGCACGTGTCCTGGTTGGGAATCGAACCAGCGACCTTTTTTTCAGTTAGTATTTTTTACATATAACTTTTAGATAAAACTTACTAAAACATGTAATATTTTATAAAATACGTTCAATAGCTACTCATGGAAGAGAGGACAAAAATTAGATGTGTTAGTAACAGCTTAGATATTTTAATACCGGTGTTCAAAGAATACGAATAAAAAAGGTATAAAAAAACTTCAGACATTACGGTATATATTTATGCTACTGGAATATACATCTTGATTGATTTCCTATTTCCTATAAACTAGGGTCAGAATAAACTTTATAATCCAAGTTAAAAAATTACTCTCTGCAAGCCTGTCGTACTGTATGAAATTAGATAAAAATAAATGTCACTCAGTTATATCTCTCTTATCAGAACAAGGAATATTTAATGAATATTATGTAGCAATGAACATGCCTGAATAGCTATGTTTGGATAAGTAAGAGTTAGTTACCAACATAGTTTTACATATATGCCCTTGCCTATGTTAAAAAGAAATCACTTTTCTTAAATCATTTTGTCATGTAACTATGAAGATTAAAATATCAGTTCAATAGTTATGGTTCCAATTGAAAACTATATAACAAGGATATTTAGTTTCCCCACATCTGTGTACTCAAGCACCAAACATGGCATTTTAATTCAGTAAACAATTTTTATATTACCTTATCTTTGCGCATCAAAAACAGAAGATCTTCAGCAGATATCACCCTTGCTCCCCGAAGCTGAGAAACCTCAGCAGCTTGCTGTAACTAACAACAAAAAAGTTAGGAGTTTTTCTCAATAACCTGAATTAAATGTATGACAGTCATGATGTAAAGAAAGATAAACATACTCAGAGTTAATAATTTGGGGGAACAATCCAGCAATCACATTACTCTTCTTAAAAGTAAAATGTCTTATGTTTTAAGGTATAAAAAATGCAATTAAATTAACTTATAAGCCCACCTGTAACTGATACAATGAACAGAAATCCTTGATTTCTTTCATGCAAAAGAAAAATCACGTGCAGCTTCCAGAAATGTATTAATGCACCTGAAAATAATTTTATGAAATTGTATCCTCATATCCTTGTGAGCAATGGTTTCACTCAGTATCACTAGTTGAATAAGTATATTATTAATCTGAGCTCCCATGCTGGTATGATTTGAAATAGGCCCATTCAGACCTTTAAAAGATCAACAAAAACAGTAGCTGTTTCTAATATCCAAAGGAAAAAAAATAGTTTTAGTTTTGGCAAGTCTTCAGTGGGCAAAGGATTCAGTCCATAAATCATAATGCGGGACTGCATTAATTTCTCTCCACACTAATCACATGCACACAAAAAGTTAACTGTGTCTGGAATGCACAACACAAAACATACTGCATGGAAAGTTAGATTCCCCCTGAAATGTCCATCTGGGCCCTTATATCTACAAAGTCGAGAGTTTTCTGGAATTTAGAAGTCCTAGAAACACAATCTTACTTGAAAATGACCTGGAAAATAAAAGAATGTGAAAAATGATAGTTCTATTTTTTGGCACAGGCAAAATCAGTTTCTTATTTTGATTAATTGGAAGGAACACAAAATACATCCAGCTGAAAAAAATAAAGATGCTGGAGAAAACACTACAAAAAAGTGCCTGTAACTTCTTTCAAACTTGATCAAACCATGGTGATTGCACCAAACCATTTCTACCCAATATTATACAAATATTTACATATAAAAGCTGTTCTGAATGTATCATTCTTTGAAAGGAATAAATCTAACACATATTACTGAGAACTAATCTTTAAAAAGTGACACACTGTTATCTTAACAATTATAAGAAATCAAATATTGCATTTGTACTAAAGAAATTCTGCTTGAATGTTTAAGCGATTTTGCTAAGTAAGCTTCAAACCTTGTCTAAATACACAGACTACAAAATAGACTATAAACTCCCTATGTGTCAGCCTTACCACTGAATTTCCTGGATACTGGTGGTTGGTATATAAACATAATTCTACCTAAATATAGAAATTTAAATTTAACTGTGAACCATTCAAAAAGAAATCTTGGGGGAAACGTTTTTCAAAAAGATGATGTATCTACACAGAAAGAAACTAAAAGTTTTCAGCAGGAAAAATTTAAACATATTTTTCTAAAAACTGGAAGAGTACCAGGGAAATATGTATACACAGCTTTTTTCCCCCAAATAAAACATTTCTATCACAGTCTAAAATATTGAGCTGGTCCAAAAAAATTTTTTTTTCTGTAAGATGGCTCTAGTATCGCTTAGTTGTCTTTAACTTTATTCAAAACAATTTTGTTAGATTGTATTGTGACAGCTGTCATGTCAGTGTGCATTTAGAAAAATTATCAGAATTGGTGAATTTTTATGTAACCGTGTTAACATTGAAAATGGGAAAAATAGGCAACATTTTTGACATATTATGCCTAATTATCTCAAGAAAGGTAAAAATGGAACTGAAACACAAAAGATTTGTACAGTTTATGGAGAAGGTACTATGACTGATCAAGCATGTCAAAAGTGGTTTGTGAAGTTTTGTGCTGGAGATTTCTCACTGGACAATGTTCCACGGTTGGGCAGTCCAGTTGAAGTCGATAGTGATGAAATAGAGACATTAACTGAGAACAATCAACATTATACCATGCATGCAGGAGATAGCTGACATACTCAAAACATCCACATCAATAAAGTTATTGCTGAAAGTGAATAGTGTGTCTTTTATTTTACAGAAAAAAAGCTAAACAGACTTTTTGGCCACCCCGGTGTATGCAGGCAGTGTGGAGAAGAACATGAGCTCAATCTCTGTATGTCTGCACACACGAAGAGAACCGGGAGGCGGCACTATCAAAGTACTGTCCCAGTATCAGTAATTTCACTCATGTTAATAAAGGATCAGGATAAGTGTGTGTCCCTAACGCATTTCCCAATTAGTCAATTGTTCAGCCACACTAAATCTAAAAATCTGTATTTATATGAGTCTCAAAAATGTCAGTTTACAAACAAATTAACTAGGGAAGAGAAAATGAAAAATAAAGACCTAGAAGAGTTAAATATTTTAAAACACCTTTTCGAAAACAATACACAACTATTGTATGCATCTGGAATTTATGTCATGGTTATGTTGTTGTAATTAGTAGGAAATTTTTATATTTAGTTTTCAACAACCTGATTTGCTCATTTCCGTACCAGTAAGCAGTATCCTTGCTAATTCACCTTGGGCTCCGTGAGGTGAATCCCAGGGACTGAAAGCTATTGTTGTGTTACCTCACCAAGCGTATCTGGCCCTCACGCGTCCCATGTTCCAAACTGACCTCTCCCTAACTCTGACCTACTACTCTTCTTTCCTGAGTCAGAAGAGCCATTTAATTAGCCAATTACCGTGATCACACTGATGCGGGTATTACCTATAGCTTACTTCTAGAATTATTTTTCCACATCTACAAGAAAGGGCAAAGAAACTCCTATTTAACAACAGGAGCTTAAAACACATGTTAGCAGCTTGGCAGTCCAGTGACGCAGGATGCTGAGCTCAGGACCAGTGCGTGTAATGTGAAAAAATACTAGAACCAGGAAACCCAAATAAAATAAAGATTACTAATACCTTCAGGGCTTAAAAAAAAAGTTGATTCTATATTCTAAAAAAAAATTCCTCAATTTCTTAATCCTTGAAAATAAATGAAAGTTATACTTCATTATTCACTATAGTAAGTCACAACTGTATATTTTATACTTTTTATTACAACAACAATATACATTTAATTGCATTATAAAATATGCAAGAAATGATAGAATAAATACTTTAAGGCCAATTACTAGTTAAATCAGTATACAAAGTTAATTTTGTTAACTATATGAATAAAGGTATGGTAATAATAGCAACTTTACAGAGATTTAATAAGATATTTTGTTAAAAGATATTATTATTTTACCATAATAGTAACTCATTTACAGCATTTTTTTCTGATCAATATGTCTATTTTTCAAAGTAAACTAAAAATAATAGAATTGTAAAAACTGTTGAAGAGACAAAAATTTCCCCTAGCATATTAACACTCATTATGTTGGCATTTTAATATTTCATACTTTATTTGGAGGTTGAGGATTAAAAGATAAACTTGAAATTTTACGTGCCATTTTAAATGCCTCATCTTTGATTCTCACAAATCTCTTCTAAATTTATCACTGTTATCAATAATGCTAACATTCACTCAATTTTTTTCCTCTGACATTTTCGCTAACTTCTGTTAGTTTTGTTGTTTCTGTACATCTGTGCAGGGTCTGGACTCTGCTCTCTAATTATATAGTACTCATCCCAATGTAGGTCTTTGGGGCTTTTTGCTTAACTGGTTTTGAAATTTCAATGTCTCCACATTGTGATGCATCCTACATTTAAGTACTAACATAATCTTCCTCAAATATAGTGTCCACAGTCTTCTTCCAAGATGGGTGATAATTCACTATCACACTTCAGTGTAGTCTTTAAAGCCTGACTGACTCATAGGTTTCCCCCTATACCATCATTCTCATTATGTTTCTTATTTTTCTCTCATATTTTTCTACATTTAAGCTTCAGTAATTTCAGTTTTATCTTTATGCCTTGTGTACTTCTGATGGTGACTTTTATGTGTCAACCTGACTGGGCCATGGGGAGCCCAGACATTTGGTCAAACGTTATTGTGGGTGTGATTTTGAGAGTATGTTTGGATGAGATCAATATTTGCATTACTAGAGTGAATAAAGCAGATTGCCCTCCTTAATGTGGGTGGGCCTCAATCAATCAGATGAAGAACCGAATATAGTCATGCACTACTTAATGACAGAGATAAATTCTGAAAAATGCATTGCTAGGTAACTTTGTTTTTGAGCAAACACAGAGTGCACTTACACAAACCTAGATGGTATGGCCTACTAGATACTTAGGCTAAATGGCATAGTCTATTGCTCCTAGGTACAAGCCTATACAGCATGTTACTGTATAAAACAGCATGAGATTAAATCAAGCACAAGAGAAAATGATGCAACTGAGAGATTCAGTTAACACAAGATACATAAGGCTGCTACCGGTATAACACAACTTGCTGTTTTACAGAAAATCTTTTGTTAAAAAAGAAGTAGAAAGAGTGCATTTTAAAATGATGACAAAAAAGTATAGTAAACCAGTGACATAGTCATTTATTATCAGTATCAAGAATTATGCACTGTCCATAATGGTATACGCTATACTTTTACACAAGTGGTAGCACAGGGTTGTGTCCCTCAGCATCACCACAAACATATAATGTGCTATGTATGCTATGATGTCCGAATGTCACTAAGTGACAGGAACTTTTCAGTTTTATTATAATCTATAGGGCCATGATCATTGACAGTTTGTCACTGACCAAAAAAATGTCATTATGTGTTGTTACATGACTATAGAACAAAAAAGCTACGTAGAAGGGAACTCCTGCTTGACTGTTTTGAACTGGGACACTGTTATTTATTTTCCAGCTTCTGACTCGGAATAAAACATCTAGTTCTCAGGCCTTCGGACTGGATTTGGCACTACACCTCACCTCTCCAGCTTGCCCTCTACAGAACTTGGGCCCTCTCCATCTCCATGATCATGTGAGTGAACTCCTTATTATCTATCTCTCTATCTATCTATCTAGTCACATACATATTCTGGCTTTTCTTTTCTGGAGAACCCAGAATAATAGAGTACTTTACTTAAATGATGAGAAATTCTTGATTCTGTTAACGTGCACTTTCTTCTTTAAAATACAGGCTTCACTTCTGGTCAAGATGGAGGTGAAGGTAAACATGGCTCATCTCCTTACACAACCACATCAAAATTACAACTAAACTACACAACAACCATCACTCAGAACCATCAAAAATTGAGTTGAATGGAAGTCCGAACACTATGGAGTTAAAGAAACCACATTCATGTGTGGTGGATAAAAATTCGGGAGGCATGTCTCAGGAATCAGGGGTCCCAGCCTCACACCAGGTCCTCCAACCCATGGTTCCAGTGCCGGGACAATAAGTCCCCATGACTTCTGGCTGTCCAAACCAGCAGGGTTTGAGTTTCTGAAAGGAGCTACCGAATTTCCAAGAGGTGCCTCTTAAAGGGCCTGTGCAAAGACTTAGATTCACTCTCTCTGAGCTCCAGCTCAGGGCAGCAGCTTGAAAGGCACCAGTGGCACACCAGGAGGAACTGAAGTATCTGGCATCAGGGCAAGAGCTGGGGGACAGCTTCCTCCCAGACAGAAAGGCAGGCAGAGGCTATTTCTCCTTTTCTGAACCCTCCACCCACAGAGACACAGAGCTGGTAGGAGGGGGCCATATTTGAGACCTGGTTCATGTGGTTTGCTCCACCCTAGGGAATCCCTGAGGTTTTGCCCCACCTAACTTACAGCCCACCCAAGCTGTTAGGAGTGGCTTTTCCATATGAATGGCTGGTCTCAGCCAAGGCTTTACATCCTCCTTAATCCTCTCAAGCAAGCAACAACCAGCCTTAGGGATTCCCTAGCCCCTGTACCTCTGGCTAAGCAGCCCCAGGCCCAGTACCACCAGCAGCCAGCTTTGGATGACAGTTTGGTTTTGTCTGGGAACCTCCAAGTGCTGCAAAGTAGCAGTCATCCACAGACTGCTTCGTAGCTCATACTGGGTGGCCCCAGGTGAACACAGGTGGTGGCTGACCCTTGCCTGCACCAGCTAGGAAACCCCAGAGCCTGTGCACCCAGTGGACAGCTACAGACCACACCGGAACACCACTACCCTGCCCCTGCACAACTGATCCTCCATGGAGGGCGGAAGATGATAGTCAGTGGTCACAACCAGTCTTTGCAGCTGACTAGCCTGCGTAAATCCCTCTCATTGATCTGCCAGCAGCAATCAAAGCTTGACTACAAGAGGAGAGTGTACTCAGCCCACATGAAGGGTATACCTCGAGTAGCCAGCTTAGGTGGTAGGGAGGCTGTGCCACTGGACCCTATAGGACACCTACTATATTAGGCCATGCTTCCAAGACAAGGAGTCGTAACTGCTCTACCTAATACATAGAAACAAACATAGGAAGGCTGCCAAAATGGGGAGACAAGCATATGGCCCAAATGAAAGGACAGATCGAAACTTCAGAAAAAGAGCTAAACAAATGAAGATAAGAAATCTATCAGATGCAGAGTTCAAAATACTGGATATAAGGATGTTCGAGGAATTTAGGACCTACCACAACAGCATAAAAAAGATCCAGTCAGCAACAAAGGATACACTAGTTAAAATAAAGAACAATTTACAGGGAAACAACAGTAGAGTGGATGAAGTCGAGGATCAAGTCAATGATTTGGAACATAAGTGAGAAAAAACAACCAATCGGAACAACACAAAGAAAAAAGAATAAAAAAAAAAAGAGGATAGTATAAGCAGCCTCTGGGACAACTTCAAGTGTTCCAACATTCGCAATACAGGTACTGGAAGGAGAAGAGAAAGAGCAAGAAATTGGAAATCTATTTGAAAATATAATGAAAGAAAACATCCCTAATTTAGTGAAGGAAACAGACATGCCAGTCCAGGAAGCACAGAGTCCCAAACAAGAAGGATGCAAGGAGGCGCAATCCAAAACACATTATGATTAAAATACAAAATGGTAAAGCTAAAGAGAGAATTTGAAAGACAGCAAGAAAAAATCTGTTAGTTACCTATAGGGGAGTTCCCATAGACTGTCAGCTGATTTCTCAAAAAAAAAAAACAAAACAACAAAACAAAACCTTTCAGGCTAGAAGGGATTGGCAGGAAATATTCAAAGTCATGAAAAGCAGAGACCTACAGCCAAGATTGCTCTACCCAGCAAAACTATCATACAAAATCAAAGGGCAGATAAAGAGCTTCCCAAACAAAAAAACTAAATGAGTTCATATCACCAAACCATTATACAAAATGTTAAAGGGACTTATTTAAGAAAAAGAAGATCAAAACTATGAACAATAAAATGGCAATAAACACATACCAATCAACAATATAATTTAAAAAACAAACTAAGCAAGCCCTGGCTGGTGTAGCTCAGTGGATTGAGCGCAGACCTGTGAAGCAAAGGACTGCCGATTCGATTCCCAGTCAGGGCATATGCCTTGGTTACAGGCCAGGTACCCAGTAGGAGACACATGAGAAGCAGCCACACTTTGATGTTTCTCTCTCACTCTTTCTCCTTCCCTTCTCCTCTCTCTAAAAACAAATAAATAAAATATTTAAAAATTTTAAAAAATTAAAAAAATAAAAAACAAACTAAGCAAACAAGAAGAACAGAGATAGAATCATGGGTATGGACAGTGTTCTGATGGCTGCCAGATGGGAAGGATGTTTGGGGGAATGTGTGAAGAGGTGAGGGGATTAAGAAGTACAAATAGGTAGCTACAGAATAGCCATGGGGATGTAAAGTACAGTACAGGAAATGGAGCCAAAGAACTTATGTGCATGACCCATGGACATGAACAAAGGGGTGGTGATTGACTGAGGAATTGGGCGGTGCTGGGCTGGGGATGCACAAAGAGGAAACATTGGAACAACTCTAACAGCATAATAAATAAAACAATTAAAAAATAAAATATAACTTCAAAATAATTTTCTCAAAGAAAAATATCTATAATTATCTTCATATAGTATTTATTTCCTAACCGAGGCATGGAAATTATGTGCTCTGTTTATAATATCTTAATTGTACTGTCAAGAAATGCTTTTCTTTACCTTCTTCAACCAGTAACCTAACACTCTCACCTCCCAACTTTCTTTTGAATAATATTTGAAGGTCCAAGACTACCACTCCCAACAGGTAGTTTATAAACCTTAAATGCTGACACTCTATTTCCTCTCAATGATTTTTAGTTTACCATCTATAATAAAAATGAACTGGGCTAAACGAAGTCAATAACCCATGCATTTGGCCTTGTCCCACATAAATTCAGCAGAAAGATTTCTCTAAAGTTCCAAAGGTTTTGAAAGTATGGCAAGATTAATTTGATGATTTCATAATCATTAACAACCTGAAAGTATTCCCTTTAAAACCCTCATGTTGCACTTCTTTCCTTTGTTTCGCGGCTAACTCCTTGGATCTTTAATTTTGGATTAAAATATTAAATACATACATACATACATACATACATACATCCATACGAAGAGGCAGGAGTTGTTGAAAGCTATGTGAGGAAGAGGCAAAACCTAGGGTAGGTAGTCACCCTGTTTACGAGGTCAGATTCATGTTTCTTTTCCATTTCAAATGGAAATAACTATGTTCCAAAACTAAATAACTGCATTTTTATTGACTGGTATAAGAATTAATAATCTCAGTAGTAATGGCTACCATTTATTGAGACCTACTTTGTGCCAGGCACTTTGCTATTGTGTTATAAATACTTAATTCTAACTTTTAATTTTTTTTTAAGTTAAAACAGTGTAACATTGAAAGTCAAGTAATACTCTCAATTTTATAATGCTAGAAAGTAATGCCTGCCACACTATTTTCCAATCTACAGTTCTGCTTCCAGAGGCAACTACTTTCAATTCTTTTCCTTCTTCTTCTGTTTATTACACCCATACTTGGAATATGCTTATAATGCTTGTTTTATTTATATTTCAGCTTTTAATACTATCAACAGACTTCTTACTATAGAAGATGAAAATTTAGTATTCTCATATACCTAATATTTAGCCGTCTTCTTTCTCCCCTTTTGATCTTATTTATAAATTTTAATTGTTAAATTAATGTCCAGCTTACATTATTATGACTGGTAAGTACTCTTACAGCTTGGTCACTGTAATCCAATTTCTTTTTACAAATAAAAAATTAGGTAATAATTTCTTTGGTTTGATTTTTGCTTTATTTTTCATGAACATTATTTCATTCCAAATTCTCTGAAAGATTTGAAACATAGATTTCCTTCCAATTTCATTGTTTTTGTTTTCCTCAGAGACATCTCAACTGGAGCCCTCCAGGCTCTCTTTAGCGATTCCATTTGAGTCCTTATTTTTTAATCTCATTTCTTTGTTCCTTCTTAGTTAACTTTCTAATTTTGGTAAATCATATTCTCATGAAGTTTCCTTTTTTACTCTTAAGCATAGGTATAATAGCTGCTTCAAAAATCCCTGTCTGCTGATTTCAACATCTGGGTCCTCTTGGAGTAACTTCCATTTTGCCTTTTCTCTTGGGTACGGGTCATATTTTTCTGTTACTTCACATTTTAAGGCACCTGGGGTTTTTATCTGAGATATTGTGAACGATACAGTAAGGAGTCTGGATTCTTTTATGTTCCTCTAAAGAATGCTGATTAATTTTAAACACCCTGTTTCCTCCAGTGGTACATTGCAGCTAAAAAAACACCTATGATAGTTTTTTGAAAAAAGATGCATGGGAAATAAAATTTTTTAGGTTCTGTATGTCTGAAAATTCATTTATACTACCTTCTACTCAAGAGAATTTCTGGTTGGGTACAGAATTTGAAATTGAACATTTTGCCTCCAAATTTTAAAAGCATTGCTCCACTGTCTTACAGCCTAAAATGTTGCGGTTAAATAGAGGGTTTTTTTTTTTTTTTTTTTTTGTGGGGGTGGTGGATTAATAAGCCTTTATGAGACTTATTTCCCCTCTGAGGAACTTTTACTATTGTTCTCTTTGAATTTGAAATTCTGAAATTTCATGGTGCTGTGCCTTGCTGAGGGTTTTTCTTAATATATTTGACTGATACAGGGATACTGTAATGTATATATTCTTGTCCTCCACACCTGGGAAATTTTCCTAGATTACTCTTGAAAATTTCTTATGTTTTCTGGGTTCTTCTTAAATATCTATTAATTTAGTGTTGATGATCGCTGTGCCTGGATTTTTCACAGCACAGTGCTTTTCACCCAGTCTTTCTAGAGAATAACCCTATATACTTTGTCAGAATGACCAAGGGGTAGCTGACTACCCATGTGCTTTCGACAGGGCTCTGGGACGAAACTGCTCCTTCACTTCCTAAGGACCCCGTCTCTCGTCTACCCAAGACTTCTTTCTTCTTCCAACCCTGATGTGTTCCAGGTTCCAAGGTTTCATTTCTCTCAGCTCTGTTAAACCTTTAGCATTTCTATCCACTTTTAAACTTCCATATTTTTTTGGAATTGCTCATCTGGTATTTTATGCTCTCCCATTTTTGTCTTTGTAGGTTTATGCCATTTAAACTGATTATGTTGGCATTTAGTGAGGATTTGGGGAAGTCTGAGGATAAGGACTTGTATCACCCATGTTTAAACAGAGGCGGATATTCTTTTTATGCTAACATTTATTGAATGTACTATCCTATGCTCCGTGCATTCTATATATTATATCATCTGACCCTTACAGCAGATCTATGGGACATGTCTCAGTACACAACACTGGAACTAAATTACAGTGCCTATAATCCAGCCATTTGTCTTTCTCTGAGAGATTAATTTCCCATTCAGAATACAGAAGAGCACCATCACTAAATTGAGTCTTACAGCGCACAGAATAGTCTAACCCTGAGAACATTTATTTGCTTTTTCATTTTTGGCAAATAGGTGGTTGCCAAAAAGAAGGTTTGGGTCAAAACATACAAGCCAACTGCTTCATGCGGACACAGCTTAAGGACTGAGAACTAAACATGTGTTTGAAAGGAAATGAATTTGTAACTAAATATAGTCAACGTTTAGAATACTCCAATTTTTCATGTGATAATCTGATTTGATTTCATCCAAATATAGATATTTGACTTAGTATTTTCCTATCATATGATCTCCTTATTCTTTATTGGTGACTGGTCTTCTACTGTCTTGGACATTTGAAACATAACAAGCATATAAATTGATAAAAGATGTACCTGACTTCTTAGAGTTTCATCTTAATTCTTAACACAGTTAAGTTTTTAAAAAATATATAAGGCATTATCAGTATCTCACAGCTCAAAATATATATATATATGAATTACCAACCCACAATCAATATAAGACTGCACAGCTTAAAAACTTCCCATAAACAATGACTGTATTTATTGTATGAGAACAGCAACTTTGACAAGGAACTAATTCTTTGCTTACTCTTATTTAAATGTAAAATTAAGAGAATAGCAACCCTTTGAAAGTTTTAAACTATTCTAAATATAAATTATTCATAAGCAACTTTGAAGTCTAAACACACCAAGTAGTGAAAGCAAGCAAAAGGATATTTTGTAAATTTTTAAAAGCTGAAATTAAAGTGATAAATGAGATTATAGTTAAAATATTTTCTATCTTAAATTCTATACCATACTAAACTATATTACAGTTTAAATACTATACTATTAGCCAATAGTGCTATTATTAAACTTTATTATTTAACTATTAAAATTAAAATACCATTTAACTATTTAAGCTAAAATACAATTAAAACTGTAGAAGATGGCAGCATACCTTGAATTTGTTCAACATTATATACAGCTACCTTTCTGTTACTCAATAACTGAAGACTGATACATTTTAAAAGTCCAAAGATATACATTTCAGTTGCACTTCTTAAAATTTTAGAGTATAAAAATATTTAATATATATCCCAAGAACCCTGAAACACCATTCCAAAAGAACCTATGCACCCCAATGTTCATAGCAGCACAATTTGCAATAGCCAAGTGTTGGAAGCAACCTAGGTGCCCATCAGTAAATGAATGGATCAAAAAACTATGGTACATATATACATAGGAATTCTATGTGGCAGAAAGAAAAAAGGAGCTCCTACCCTATGCAACAGCATGGAAGGAACTGGAAAGCATTATGCTAAGTGAAATAAGCCAGGCAGTAAAGGACAAATACCATATGATCTCACCTTTAACGGAACCTAAGCAACTAAACAAACAAGCAAGCAAAATATAGTCAAAGACATTGAAATAGAAAAGGGGATGACAGTATCCAGAGGGGAGAGGGGAGGGAATTTCAGGGAAAATGGGAGGGGATTATAGGAACAAGTATAAAGGACACATGGACAAAAACTAAGGGGGGTGGAAAGGGGAGGGAGGTGGGGAGTACTGGGGGGTGGTCTGGGATGGGAGTAAAAGACAGAAAACTGTACTGAAAAACAATTAAAATAAAAAAAATAAAAAAATAAAAAAATGTTTAATAGACTATAAAATGCATACTTTCCTTATCTACATTCAATAATATCTTTTTTCTTTGTCTTATTTCTTGGCATCTTTGTGCCTCCCTCTATATTCCGTTCTGTTCACATTTATAAAAGGCTTCTACTAAAAGGTGCAACCATTATTTATTGGGTTGACCAAAAAGTTCCATTTAGTTTTTTCTGTACAATGGCTGTAGTAGTGCTTAGTTGTCTTTAAGTTCATCTGAAACAATTTTGTTAGAGTGCATTGTGACATCTGTCATATCAGCGTGCATTTAAAAAAAACTTATCAAAATTGGTGAATTTTTGTGCAGCCATTTTAATATTGAAGATGAAAGAAAATAAGCAATGTTTTTGGCATATTATACTTTATTATTTCAAGGAAGGTAAAACAACCGAAACACAAAAAAAGATTTGTACAGTATATGGAGAAGGTGCTGTGACAGACTGAACGTGTCAAAAGTGGTTTGCAAAGCTTCTTGGTACTACTGATACTTAGGCCAAATAATTCTTTGCCATGGGGCTGTCTTGTGCATTGCAAGATATTTAGCAGCACCCCTGACCTCTACCCATTAGAAGCCAATAGCGGGAGTTAGTTGACATACTCAAAATACCCAAATCAATAAAGTTATTGGTGAAAATGAAAAATGTGTTTTTTATTTTACAGAAAAAAACTAAGCGGACTATTTGGTCAAAGGACTAAAATCTAACACTTAAAAGACTGTGTTTATTACTGTTCTCTGGAACTCTTGTCTAATTTTCATAAGGTAATCTCATTTCAATTCATCCAAAAATGTTTACAAATGAATAGGTCTTGTACTAAGCCTTCATGGTCAGACAGGATATCGAAAGCACTGAATTCCAGCAGACCACACACAGACCAATGTAATGATTAGAAAAGTTATCAAATGGAAAGAATAAAGTAATGCTAAAGAACAATCATGAGGAACGAGGAAAACTGATTTCTAATTTTATCTCTATTACCATCATCCTTGTTTTGGCAAAAGCAATTTTATAAATGTTTTGTTGAGAGAACACAAGGAGAAAGTACCAACTTCAGGATGTTAGAAATGCAGCCTCTGATGCTGGCCTTCAGAACCTGGTCCGTGCACAAGGAGGGAAAGGCTCTGCTACGATGTTCAGTTCAGGTGCATTTTCTTTCGTTAATACTGTATATCCTGAAGAGTGTTCCGGGGCATTTAGATTATTACCTCCACTTATGGTCTAACTCAGCAGATTATCTCCACATATGCTGTACAAACTAGTTTCACAAGTAGTTTAACCAAGATACTTTAAAAAATTGTCACTTTAATATTCACGAAGAATAAAGGCTATCACTGGACTATTACCACTAATCACTTATTTTACCATAACAAATTTAGGATGTAAATAATTTATATGAAAGTAGACACACAGTATGTATCTGTGTGTATATATACACTCATACACTTGTGTATATATCATTAGAATCACTTTCTTGCAAGTTTGAAGAAAGTATCTCTCATTTAAAGTTAAAGGGAAAAACTACATGAGCTTCTTTTGATAAAGAACTAATAGCTTCTCTGACAATTCCTCATGTAGAATCACCTCAACGTGAAATATAATGCATATATTAGTGTGAACATATTTTTGAAGATACAGTTTTGAACAGAATAGCACAGCTGATCTTCCTGGTCCTCAGTTTCTTCAAGTGGCAACTAAAAAGATGGGGCGTCAAATGAGCCCCAAAGATCCTTTTGGCTTTTACGTTATGATTCCAGTACTTAACCCTAGTTATAATTTATTTTTGGCTCCATAATTAATCACTTACATCACTGAGAGAAGAAACAGAAAAGCAGAGTCACAGGAAGAAATAGTACAACTTGGTAAGGTGCAGATGGGAGTCAATTTTCAAAGGAAAATCCACTCAGTTATACCACTGAAAACAGCAACCAGCCCAATTTAGCATCAATGAGTTATTGTACCATGTTTACCATGGTACACAAATCAGCAGGTGATACAGTTAATTATTCCAGTAGCCTACCAAATAGTTCCAATTAAATTTGAAAGCCAAAGACGCTTGCAAAATGGGATTAAAGCAATGCAATTACTAATGCACAAAACAGATTGGTGCCTATCCGTTTCCAATTTGTCCTATGCTTTAATCATATGATGGACAGAGATCATTTGTATATACTTCCCCCTCAGTTGTCAGAGAAAGTTGCCCTTATTCAAATTTTGTATCCAAATCAATGTTGTATATAGTATCTGTCAAATTAGATGGAGTGTATGTAAAGTCAAATGAAAAGTCAGGTTTCCTAGGCTCAAATGTCAGTCCTATGTTGCACTCAAGAATTCAAAAGGCTACAAAAAATGGTTCGGAAGATGATCAAGCAGAACCCTTGCTACCCTCGCAGGTCGCCGTGCCGATCACACGAGGTAACGTGGTGCGGCGGTCGGAGAACTATAAAGCACTGAGAGCACACAGTGTCGCGTGGGGGCGACCCGTTCTTGGTCAGGGATAGGGTGAAATGGCAATCCATACAAGAAAAGGAAAAGAGAGTCTAGGGATACTTTGGTAAACACAGGAAATGTTTCAGATTCGTTACTGACACCAAAACCAGGATATTCCTGAGATTCACTCACATCAGGATAAAATGGCACAGCCATCCAACCACACTGACAGTCTCATTCTGAGCAAGCAGACAGCATGAAGACAGAGCCCGGTACCCTTCGAACTCAAGAGAGGCGCCCCAGCCTCTCTGGGGTCTCCCCTAACTCCAGCACTGACCTGGTATCACCTACTTTCCATTGTGCTTCCTGGGACTCTGTGTAACTTCAGCTAGCTTACCACTTATCACCCTGATTTGTAAAGACATCTTTACAGTAAGCCTTCCCTTCCAGGATGCAAATGCTCCATTACGTGTGTTAGAATGAAGTGAAATGGTAGTTAAGCCATGTGGCAGAAGCCGTGTAAGACAAGAAGCTGTGTGACTGGTTTATGGAAATAGGCACAGGACTAGAGGAAGAAGGCCGAGTACTGTTGGATCCTAGCAGAGGCTCTGTGTGAATGTAGCCAATAACTACACATAACTGGGACTGTACTTACTAAAACAAATAAAGAAATACAGGAATTATAACAGTTATCATGCAGGGATATTAAAAAAACAACTGAGGAAGAAAAAAATAAACAGAAAAGGTAATGCCCAAAACATAGTATCTGCCCAAGAAATACTGTTTTTTTTTTTTTATTTCTTTGTGCGGATTCTCAGGGCAGTGATATTACTAAAAGAGAGACCACAAAAGGGCAAATCTTCAAACTATAGCTTTGTAGATGAGGGCAACATGAAATAAGCAAGCACGGAGGCTACAAATTTACTATTTTTAATTGGACGCTGGACCCTGGTTTGTTCAGTATGTATTTATTGAACACCTAGTAGAGGCCAATCACTGGTTCAGACTAGAAATTATGCTAATCAGAAGCAAGGCAAAGCAAGCAAGCAAATAAGAGGAAAAAAATCAAAACATAATTCCTAATCTCACAGACTTTACACACTGTGCTTATTTTTTAGTTAGGATGTACAATAAATGACAGGAGATGTTATGATTATTATAAAAATTTTATTTTAAACAAGTTAAACATGTTTATGCTAAAAATAAAAATGGGACAAGCACTTATAAGTACGTAACTTATCAACTATGTTGAAGAATATACTAAGCTAACACCTTCCCAAATGTTCTACAAGGAAACCACAGACTACATTAAAGTTACTAAACTGAACAGTCTCAAAGACATTGCTAGATTATCTAAAATGTCTAAAGAAAGTATGCTGGCCCACCTGGTGACAGTACAGTTACATTTAGCCAGGATGAATTTCCAGCAACAAGGCACATCAAATCATGCCTCCTGGTCTCCAATCAGGATTTGGAAAAAGCCCTCAAGGTTCAGAAGTTATCTGGTTGAGTCTCAGCTGATGTATGGCATATGGGACGTCACTGAGGATGGCCCGTGTGGGACTGCTGCTATTGATTCGAATACATGTTTACCAGTCAGGGGCTTGGAAGGGAAAAAAACAGCATGGTTAAATTAGGTAATTGAAGAAAAGTTTATCCATAAACTATTTACAAAGATTTGAGGAGGGTTCAGGGACACTGCAAGGGATAATGTGGTACCCTCCCTGATCTCACAGCAACAGGCTCAGAGCAGCAATTTTCAACCGGTGTGCCCCAAGAATTTTTAAAACACGCACTACCTGACTATTTAGCCAGGGGCACTGACCTCTTTCCCTTAGACGGTCAAATAAAAAAAATGACAACAGCCAACACAACAATAGCTGTCCAATGTGAATGCTCTGTCTTACACCATAAATATACAGGTAATATAATAGAGTTGCTTCTTACTGATCGTATTGCATAATAAGGTTGTGTCTGATTGGTTCATTATTGGTACCAGAAATCCTTATTACATTATACAAGTTTAGGCACCTGACTTTTTAGAAAGTCACTTGTAGCAAAAAGGGTAGATAATTACAATTATATTTTCGTAAATTAATCAAAATTATACCTATTTTTGTCAGACCAGCAAAAATTATATATTTTTGGTGTGCCAGAGTTTCAGTAATTGGTTTACATATGCCCCAGATGAAAAAGGCTGAAAATCACTGGCTTAGAGAGTTAAGGGGAAGGCAGTCGTCACCTAACCTGGAAAGTTGGAGAAGTCCACCTAACGCGGACACAACCATCCTCAGCCTTGCGTTCATCCCACCTGCAGCGGAGCTGGCCACATCAACCAGAAGTCAAAGGGCAAGAGAGAGATCTGAGAAGACGAGCCTCCCAGGCCACAGAAAAAGAGGAAGGGTGAGAAGTGAACCTGGAGGTATAAACACTGGACATCCATCATCACAGGATGCTTCAGACTGATCAAGGGCCACCTTGCTGGGGCCGCTTTCCCCTCACTCCCCACAGCAGAGCGTTCTTCATCCCTTTTAAAAACCATTTTCGTTCAGATAAGTTAAAATAGAAATGGGGAGAAGGGGTCCTTCTCCAAGTAAACAACGTGATCCAGCCATGGGAATTTTAATTCTAGATGTCAAGACTGAATTTAAGAAAGGGTACCACCAATAGTAAGAGTAACAAGAACATAAACTAGCATTTATTGAATATAGTGCACGATGTCTGAAATATTTTACATATTTAAAAATCGTTAGTTCTTCTAATCTTTGCAATACTCCTACAGATCAAATTATACTAGTATCTTATAGAGTGTTAATAGATAAGACAGTGGCTCCGAGCACCTAAATGAGTCAGGCGGGACGGGAACGAGACTGTCAGACAACACCTCCCCTGTCCACGGTGTCCCAGGACCCGTGGACAGCTCGCTTTTCCATTTTCCTCCTGTCCACCAGTATTTTATAGTTTCCTCATATAAACTAATATTTAAATTTGTAAAGTTCAGTAGCCTGATCAATAAACATTTAACACTTTACAGGACTTAAACAGAATTAACAGTTTAATACAGTTTTATGTAGTTTTAACAGTCTGATAAACTTCTGTTTATATCCTTATGTAAGCAGTTTTGTTCTTCGGAGTAGGGGAGGAATTTTTCATATGGTCCCTAACAGATCCACTCTTAGACACAGAGCAATTATTTTAAAAGTCTTAACATGCTATTAAGACTTCAATTAAACTCAAAGTTATCAGTTGACGTTTCAGATCTGACATAGGCTGTGTGAACTTGTGCTGAGTAATGAATGTATCTTACCTGCAATCCGTTTTTAATAGAGATATGATGGTACTTGTATTTCAGGGTTGTGTAAGGACCATATTAAACTGTATACACAAAGTGTCTGGCACAGTCTCTGATATCAGATTCTCAAGAAAAATTCATTCCTGTTGTACTCTTATCATTTTCTATGTCCAAAAGGGCATAGGTGGGAGTTAATGTGGGAGGCATTGATGAGCAGGCCGAATGCACCCTGTTCTCTGCCTCCCCACAGGTGAGGGGGAGTAGGAAGGGGAATTCTCACCGACTGGCTAGATTCAGATGTCATGTATTTACAGATTCTGGTGTTTCCCCTGCCCCATAAATATTTATGCCATGTATTTATTTAAGTACTTTGCTTAGCTATGTATTTCCATAGGCACAGCTATGAATTAGAACTGAAAAACCAAAAGTGGCAGTACCAAAAGTGATTTACTTCTGTGGTACTGCCATGTTGTAAATAAATGTAAGTAATTACTACAGATTCACAAGAATCCACAGACGGAGAATTTACTTAGCATTTTTCACTTCTCCAAACCACTTAAACTTAGCATATAGCATAAGTAATTAACTGAGGCAAGAAATAAAAAATAAAAAGGGATAAATTGGAGAGTTAATCCAGCTTTAACATCACAAAATATAACTTCTGGGAAGTAAAAAGGAGGTAAGAAGTTATTAAAAAAACAATCCAAGAAAATTTCTCAGAACTGAAGACCACAAAATTCAAAATTGAACCTACTAATTGCTAACACAATGGATGAGAAAGGGCATACTGAGTCACGTTCACTTGTTTATTCACAAATATTTATTGAGAGCCAGGCGCAATTCTCAATGACAGGGACACGACACCAGACAAAATAAGGGAAGTCCATGTTGCCATGGAGCTTACGCTTTAATGGTCAGGAGACAAACAGTAAACAAATTAGTATGTCATAATTATCCCTACGCCAAAATAAAAAGAGTAAGCAGGGTGAGGTGTGCTGGTGGGTTGCTGCATGTGCAGGGTGACCAGGGAAGTGCTCATTATTAAGTTATCACTTGAGCAGAAACCAGAAGTAGAGGGGAAAGCAAGGGGTATCTGGGAGAGAGTGGAAGAGGGAGCGCGAAGGCTTGGAGCAAGAGCACACCTGAGGAAGAGGGAGGGAAAGAAAGAAGGCTTACCTGCTGCAGGAAAGAGAATGGTTAATGGTAAGATGAGAAAAACAGCCAAGGGGGCGTACATGTCATGTAAAACATCCTATTTGTAGTGTTGTAAAATTTCAGAATTCTGAGGACAGATAGTAGATACCCAAAACTGACAGAAATAGTGAAAAAAAAAATAATGTCATCTCAGCAATAACTTTTAACACCAGAAAGTAATTGCAAAATAACTTCAATATCCTGAGGTAAAATAGCTTCTGACCTGAAAGTTTTAACACATAGGTGAAATTGTCAAAAATCTGTGAAAGTAGAATACGGTAATGTAAGACATGCAAATTATACAAAACTTCACCTCCCATGGACTCTTTCTGAGAAGGCTAAATGGACAATATGTTTCAGCAAAAAAAAAAAAGGAATAAACCGAAAAAGAGCAAGACTTTTTGTTGGTTTACTCCCTTGTAGGAAGTAATGTAGGACACAGGGATCCCACAGAGAAGGAAGGAAGTCCCCACAAAGTGAAGGCAGACCCACCCAGGATGCTGGGTGTGTAGAAAGCCTAAAGAGGAGCAAGTGGCCAGAGGAATCGGGGAGAGGTACGCCCCCAGAAGATGACATTATGGGGAATACCCTTTTAATTTATATTGAGAGAAGACTGGCACTTGTGAGAGCTGGGTATGAATTACTGGCAGATACATATAAAATTGTTGCAAGGAAAACAAAATAAAAATTACAAGTAAGAAAGTGCAAATATGGTATACCACACAACTCAGTCATACATTCTGGTGATCTCAGCGTCAAAACAATGTGAATAATGACTTTAAAAACTAACTGAAATTATGACACAACTGTATTAGGAGGCTGGAGTAGGGGTGGCTTCAGCGAAAGAGGGGTGATGGATGGAGGGAGAAAAGGAAGAATAAAGGAATAAAGAGGAAAGAAGAGACTGCCTATGAAAGTAGATGACTAGAATGAGAAATAGATGGGAATTTAAGACAATGGAAAGAACATTTTATTTCAGTGGGAAAACAGAATTGTTTACTTACTGGTTTGACAGTTAATTATCTAAAGAGAAAAATGTAAGATTTAATCTTATACTATGTGTCAAAATAAATTCCAGATGAATTCAAAACTTAAAATGTAAAAAAGAAAATGACAAAAATCCACAAAAGAAGATACAGGGAGCCCTGGCTGGTGTAGCTCAGTGGATTGAGCGCGGGCCTGCGAACCAAACGATCGTGGTTCGATTCCAGTCAGGGCACACGCCTGGGTTGCACAAGAGGCAACCATACATTGATATTTCTCTCCCCCTCTCCTTCCCTTCCCCTCTAAAGATAAATAAAAAAAATCTTTAAAAAATTTTAAAAAAGAAGATACAGGGAACTATCTGTACAGTTCCAGGATGGTGAAGACATTTTTATACATGGCTAAGAGCCCACAAAGAAAATGTAGACATTGTGGTAGCTAGTCTCCAAAGAGTCTCTCAAGAAACAGCACCTCCTGTATTCGTGCCCTTAGGCAGTTCTCTCCCACACTGAATACGGCCAGGCCTTGACAGGTTCTAACCAACAGAATGTGGAGGAGGTGAAGTTCCAAGAATTACCCGCCTAGACAATAAAAACCTGCTGCAGCTTCTACTCTTGCGTTTTGGGAGTTGGGTGCCATCATGTAAGACTCTGCTGGCCAGACCACATTAAGAGAGCGAATGGAAAGCCTTCCTAAGAATTCAGGTCAAGACTCTAGATGGCCGAGCTCCAGGTGTCATCTGACTACATGCATGTCACTGAACCACAAGCAATAATAAAATGGCTTTTGATTTTAATCCCACTATAACCTAGGACACAGTGTATATAATTCTAAGTATTGGAGAGATGTCCTTATTAAAAGTCAGAAGTTCAAAAAAGGAATGTAAACACTAATATGATTCCATAAAATTTTAAAACGTTTTCATGACATATTTGAAAAAATAATGCAATGCAAACGATGTAATATCTATAAAAAACAAATGTGTTTAAAAATTTCAAAGAAAGCAATATGATAAAAATGGACAAAGAAGAGCAGCAGACAATTCAAAGAGGAGCAAATCCAAATGTTAACCAACATAAAGATGCTCAAAGTTACTAGTAGTCGTGTAACAAGTTAAAGAATGAGATGTTTCTTCACAGCTGATATTTGAGTAAAAATTAAGAGGAACTAAAACCTCTACTGCTATCAGGAAGATGAGAAAAAATATCTGACAAAGTATATTAAGATTAATCAAATAAACATGCTTTTAAAAATAGAATGCTTACTGATAGAGGAAAGGTAAAAAAATTATGGTGCACTTACATCACTGTATATTCGGCAGCCATTAAAAAAAAGCGAAAAAGAGTTTCAGTAGTTGACTTAAGGGAATTTCTCTGAAATGCTTTTTATCAAGATTCAGAAGTATGTGTAACATAATCTGATTTTTATAAAACAAGATGAGAAAAACACTATATATGTTGATGTTTCTATACATGTATACATATATGTATATATAAATATTAAAACAGAGAAAAACAAGGGAGGATAACTAAAAATGATCAAAATCAGTTAAAAATATTTATAAGTATGTGTGTATAGAGAGACATAAAGTTAGATATTTATTTCATTCCATACATCCAAATAAATTACAACTGTGTGCTTTAAAATATAATAATATAGCTTAAGTTAACACATGTGAATATTAATCTGTTCTTAAGAAGAACTTTCTAATCACAAAAGCATTAGTAATGAGGAGAATCGGTAAATTGGATTTTATGATGAAAACTTCTGGCATAAAGAATGCACCTAATTAAATGGTATACACTGAAAAAATATTTCTAAAGGAGTACAAAAAATTTTACTATCCTAAATACAAAAAGAGTTCATGGAAATTGAAAAGAGAAATATTCAAACCTTTAAGAAAAAAAGGGCAAATAATATGAATAAAAAATTCACATAAGGATGTAAGTGGCCTGCCCTGGCTGCTGTGGCTCGGTGGATTGACTATCGGACTGAACCAAAGGGTTGCTGGTTTGATTCCCGGTCAGGGCACAGGCCAGGTCCCCGGATGGGGGTACTCGAGAGGCAACCACATATTGATGTTTCTCTTCATCTCTTTCTCCCTCCCTTCCCCTCTCTAAAAATAAATAAAGTCTTTAAAAAAACATTATAAGTGGCTGTGATCATAAGTACAAATTTAAAAAACTATAAATTATCACTTTACACCTCTTAAGTTAACAGATTTTAAAATGCTACTAATACTCTTGGCAAGGTGGAATTTAAAGTAGTAATTCACTACTAGAGAGATACAAAACTTGGAGGGAGATTTTAAATTATGTACTAAAGAAGTTAATTCCCTCTGACCCCTTAATTCTATTTCTAGGCACCTATCTTAGAAAATAATCAGATATTAATAATAATTTATGAACATGGGTGCTATTTGGTATATTATTTAAAACAGTAGAATACTGGAAAGGCATTAAACTTACATTGATTGAGGGATGATTCATTCACAATGGAATTTTCATTGCCATTAAAGAACATGTTTTCAAGGCTATTCTATATCAAGCCTTCTAATGTTACAATGTTATATTTAAACAGCTAAATACAAATTGAATATACGGTAATGAGGAAAATACTACAGTAAAATTTTTATTTGCAGAAAAAGACAGTAAGAAAATACATAACACTGAGTTGTTTTATCTAGATGGTAAAATCATAGGTGATTTTCATTTTATTTTCTATAGCTTTTTCAAAATCTCTACAATTAACTTTTATCACTCATAAACTAATATAGTTACTGTTTTTAAACTATCTCTTCAAATTTAAAAAATAAGTGACTGTTTAATAGGAAAATACTTCATCACTGAGGAAATTCACCTTAGAGCTCATATTTATGAATTTTGTGAAATTGTACATAAAATGTTGTGTGGAGGAAAGGAAAGCCACAGTAATTCCATTAATCCTCAAAGATATCCATGACCAACCACTGAAAGATAAAATTTAAAAATATACATGCATGTATATTTTTTCATTAAAAAAATGCAAGTTATTTTACAAAAACCACTCAAGTTTTACTTGTAATGTGAACAGTCCAAAATCTGTCTTCCTGGGCTGGACAGGGAAACTGTTAGTTGTCTTATTCAGAAGGTTCCCTAATTATTCAAGTCACCCTTCCTCCAAACTCAGTGCTTCCTTCTTTGTACAGGTTTTACTAGCATTAAACACATAGGACAAGTTGTAAAACCAAATGAAAGAGCTCTAAGTACAATGCTCACCAATACTTTATACACAGATGGATATGGGAACTGTTGGTGAAAATAAAATGCCCAATGATTAGAGTAGCTATTTATATTATGGGACTGCATTTTGTTTTTACATCATTTTTCACAGTAATTAGAATTGAGTATTTCACCAGAATAAAAATTTAGTAAATTCTCAAAATTTAGTAATTCCTACCTCACTACTTAAAAAAAATCACTGAATAAAATTGGTCGGGAAAGTGCCTGAGTTTACTTTTGGCTTTAAAATATACAGAGATAGCTATCACATTCTACACAAATACAAACGAATCCCCTGGTTGTTATTTTGTCTGAGGCATCAGGACTGCTTTATTCTAAGTCTGCGATTACTTTTTATGATGCAAAGAGAAAATTATTTCTCAAGATGAACAAGATAAGTAAATATGGCATATAAGATATACAAATACAATCTGAGAGACAGTATGATTTTTAAAAGGTTTAAACATTTCTCATGGTCCAAAAACCAAAACTTAATTTTATAAGGACTAAATTGCTAACTAGTTAAATTGCACTTCACTGTGTATATGTATGTTATGGCACTGATTTTTTTTCTTTTTAGGTGATTGAATAGCTATGAAAAAACAAACCTTAGTATATTTTCAAAGTAGCATCTAATTTAGATTTAACCATCAGATATTTCCAGGGAAAAGTTATGTTTCTGTTCTTTAAAGTATATTTTTAATTAATATTTATTTCCCAAGAACATTGATTTGAAAGGGCTATTTCACTTCCCTTCATGCAGAAAGGATCTCGTTTAAACCTTAGAAGGGCCTGGAAAAAAATAAACAAGTCTGCTGAACATAATTTCCCCTTCATTCCTTCTGAAAAGTTATGAAATAAAATCTATTATTTAATTACATTGGATCAAGAAACAGGAAGAAAGAGATGCATTTAAGTCACAATACTACTAAAAGCACAAATTACTATAGTTCCTCTGAGAAGAAAAGCGTTTTAATATGTGGATGGGCATTACCTAAACATTTCAAATCTCCTTGTCTAAAGGTGTGAAAGGCTTGAAACAAAAATCAACATTGCAATACCAAATGTCAAAACTGAGGGCAGAAATAAAAAAACTACTTGCTAGGATATTTTTATGAGTATTTCTGTAATATTAAAGAATTGAGTTTCTGCTCCAAAATGTTTTCATCAGTTAAAAAAAAAAACACCAAAACTCTGATATGCATAGCTAAGAAATTTTATTAGACAAGTAGGATTTATCTTTCCTATGCTTGAATAAAATTTACGAGATGTTCCAAATTCAGTACAATGGTGATGGCAATAAAAATAAAGGCTTTCAGCATTTTTGACCTGCAGTAGGATCTTGGGTGGGTAAGATTCCGTCAGGGCACCAAGAGGATGGACAGTGATGAGCGGATCAGGCACAGTCACTGACTTCACTTGGTCTGCATCAGAGGTCTGCAAACTTTTTGTGTAGAGGGCTATATAGTACATATTTTCAGTTGGAGGCTATACACCTTCTGTAGCATCTACTCAGCTCTCTCACTGTAGCATGAAAGTAGCTATAAACAATATGTAAGTGAATGAGCATGGCTGTGTTCCAGTAAAACTCCAATTACAATAATAGGCAAAGGGCCAAATTTGGCCCTTGGGCCTGTTTGTTGGCCCCTGGCCTACAGTATCATGGGGAAAATATGACTAATTGTGTCAGGAAAAAATGCTACGCTATAAAGTAAAACAAAACAAAAAGCAGCCTCAAAACTCAACATAAATTTAAGCATTTAAATATGTGATCCATATATATGCAGGTAAAAATATATGGAAAATACATTATTAGTTATATTTGCTATTCAAGTTTTGATATGGCTTTATCAACTTTTATTCAAACAGCAGTGAGAACTTTGACAGTTACTTGCAAAGTATATACTTGCGAAGTCCTATTTCCTCCAAATGCTTTTATCCTTACTAACGCAGACTAGAAGCTCCTACAAAAATTCTTGAGTAGAAATTTACACCCTTGAGTAAACACACTAATACTGTATTTTTACAAGTTCACAGGTGCTCTCAAATAATGAACTAGATGACAGTGAATGGCAACAATCCTGCTGAATGACAGAGAAACCCCACAACTTTAATACGTATGAGTAATTAAATATACTGATAGTGGTAAGGAAATGCAGAATACAAATCCACAATAAGCTACAGACTTTGAGTTTGTTATGTTTACATTAACTATTCTCCCTCTTCTCTCCTGAGATTTTTCCCTACTTTATATGTGTGGTCAAAAAATTGGGCGTAAAGTTCTTCATATACAATTTAGTTTTTCCATTTCAAAAGAGGGATAGCGTTGATTTTAGCAAAGAAATCTCAACAGAGAACAAGTAGCCATTTTGATGCTTGTCCTGCATTAGCAAGGCTAAAGCAAGCTTTGGCTTTCAATTTGTCTTTATTTATTCATTTATTTAATGAATATTCCCTGAGTGCCTACTATATGAAGGGGGAGCACCATCCCCCCCCAAAAAAACGGAATTATCTTGTAGAGGGCAGGCTCCTAGCAGTACAGGCTTCCCCTGCTAGGTGAGTGTCCTAGGAACCCGTCTGCATTAGTGTACCAGCTGGCATTGTTGTGAGAAGCTGCAATCTGCTTCAGTGAATTTTTTTTGAAAACTCAATGCATTTGCCCAATTCATGATGAGTGATTTACAAGTGTACCTTCTCACACAGCACTAAGTTTTAAGCAGTTTTTGACCAAAAATGGCATGAACCCCGTGCCCACCCTCCCTATTCACCTGATCTCAGCCTGAGTGACTTTTTTTGTTTCCTTGGATGGAAAAAGTCCTCAAAAGGAAACCTTTTGCTGATGTGGAAGAGATGAAAAAACAACAGCAGAAGTATTAAAAGTCATCAAAATTGGTAAGTTCAAAAATCGTTTCGAGGAGTGGAAAAAATGTTTCAATACGTGCATCAATTGCAGAGTTTGCTGAAAATGACTGAAGTTTAAATACACAATTTTTTATAAATAAATTCTGTGCTTTTTTAAGTGTCCCTTCCTACACTATGTATGCACTGTGCTAGGAGCTAGGTTATCATACTGAAAAAAAAAAAACAAAGCCATGGTCTCTGCCTTCAAGGAGCATCCTTTATAACAGAGAATCAATCAATCAATCAATAAAAGTTTACAAGTCAAAATAAATGACAGAAGGAAAAAGTGGGGACTCAGAAGATGGCATCCAGGTAGGTGGAAGCTGAGTCCATGTGCTTGTGACTCCCCATTGATTACTGGCTGATCTTTCAACAAGACCTGAACAATCAGCAGAATCTTAGCTAATATGAACTTCTGAAGCCAAGAAGTACAGAGGGGGCTTTGAACCACTGTGTAAGAGATGTTATAAATCGAGGAGAGAGTGCCCTGCACAAGGTGCCTGTAGAAAGGAAACAGAGAGAAATGCTGCTTAGTGGCTCCTTCCCCTTCAGGAGTGGGACCCTGGTCCCAGAACGGGAAACTACTAACCCTAATCAGGAGACTTGGAAGGACACAAAAAGTCTGAGAGACTCAGGCTGCACGCACAGAGCGTGCATGCATGTCCAAAGCTGCAGCGCCAACTGGGAGAATTCAAGAGAGAAACTCTCTCTTAAAACTGTTGCAGGCACCAGCAGGCTGTGGACAGACCTGATTGAGAGAGACTTCGTGCTTTTTGGAGAGGGAGAATGTGCGGAGAATCAGCCCAGAGTTTGGTACTACAATGTGGGGGTCACATAGAGACTCTTTTAAAAGAGGAGCTAAGGTGAGACTCATCAGGGACCCTGAGCCTGTGTGTGTGTGTGTGTGCATATGGAGCAGCTTGGCCAACAAAGAAAGCAGAGTGCAGTATAATCCCACTGAGTCCGGCTGCACAGGAAGAACAGAAAGGGTCATGCTGAAGGGACTGTGGGACCAGACCCAGGATGGCTGATGAGCAGGGGACACTGCAGAGTGGAGTGTTCAAACCAGAGTCTCCTGTGAGAGCAACAGGCTAGGGACTGGATGGCCAGGAGCTGACTACCTGACATTCGTTGCAGCCAGGCTGGTCCCCTCACAGGTAAGCCCCCTCCTGTGGAATTGCAGGCTCTGCAGATCAGTGAGGCCAAACTCAGGAGCTCACTGCTCAGTGCATATCCACAGGGAAAAGAAGAAGCTCTGAAAGGGTCCTTCCTGAACTTCTTTCAAACATCAATAGGTATCTTGGGCCCTCGGGCTCTGATCAACTGAAACCTGCAGAGAGATTCAACACAGGCCAGACAGGGGGAATTCAGGGCCCCACCCAGCTTTGGCTCTTTTACAGAGCTGTCCTCAGAGTCACGCTACCCCTTTTACACAAATTGGCCCTCACAGGAAATGGACAGTTAATTCGCCTGACACTACATATTATTGGAAATAATCTGGAACAGACCAAGACCTGTCCAGGGGGTTGGCAAGGAAATACGCCCATCATCCTCCATGAAGACTGAACACTCCTCTAGGGGATGGCCCAGGGATTCTACCCTCCTGGTTGCACCAAAGGCCTGGAGGCAGGTGAAAATGGTACTGGCAGTGCTCTTGGCCATTAGATGAACCACTCCTGGGCCTTGCACTGACGGAAAGATGGCAGGGCAGAACAGTGGGGACCAGTCAAGCCTGAAGGAGACAGCCAATGACTGTGGATGGCTTGTAGTCTCGAACAGGGTCAGATCCAGAAAGAGAAGACAGTGGCTAACACTAGACTGAGAAGAATTCCACCTGGAGCCTCTTTATTATTTGCATTACCTTTCCTCCATCAGAGCTTTCTAATATTTTTTCTTTTTATTACAAGTTTGTTCCTATTATTTCATTTTTTCAAATTTCAGTTTATTTCAAATCTCATTTTACTCCTCTCTTCTTTTACTCCACTTTGCTGTCTTATTTTTTTTTTAATTTTATTTTTTCCCTTTCTACGACTCGTTTCTGTTCCACACTCCTATTATATCTCCACCCTCCAGCCTCTCAAAGCCCCTTTTTCTTGCTATTAGTCATCTCATATTCTTTTTCTGTTTCACAGAATATCCTTATTCTCTCTTCACCCTTATTAATCTTTGTTTGTTAGTTGTTGATACGGTGGTGGTTGTTGCATTTCTCAACTTCATTCCTAGATGTTCACTATTTTTGTATTTCAAATCTCAAATTTTACTGTTCCCTGCTCCTATTCTATTTTGCCTTCCTCCTGCCCTTTCTTTTTTTTCATTTTAAATTTCATTTTTCCCCTTCTTAGCCTGGTTTTCATTCCTCACTATTATTATTTCTTCTGACTCTATCCTCTCAAAATCACCTATCCTTTCTATAGACAACTCAGAATCTTTTTTCTTTCATTTTTCCTTCTTATTCCCTTTCCACCTGCATTAATCTTTGCTCATTTTTCATTGATATTGTTATGGTGGATGTTTTTCTTCAATTTTGATCAATTTGAGAAAAGGAGCAAGGGAAACCTGTTTGAAACAGTAATGGAAGAAAACTTCACTAACTTAGTGAGGGAAAAAGTCACTCAAGTCCAATATTTCTTCACTATTTAAGAAAAAATTTTAAACCTCATACTATACTCTTCCCTATTCTTATTGCATTTTGTCTTTTTCCCTTGTTTATGATGTAAATTTTCTTTTCTTTCTTTCTTTGCCTTGTTTCTACTTCCTACTCTTATTATTTCTCCTCCCTCTACTCTCTCAAAATAATTTCTCTTTCCATTAGTTATCTCATACTTGTTTTTCCTTTCTTATCTTAATCTCTTTTCTCCTTTATTAATATTTGCTCATTTGTTGTTGATAGTGTGGTTGTGGGTGGGGGTTATTTTTGCAAGTGTGGGTTTTGTTTCCTGGGTTGTTCTATTTTGTTCTGGCAGCAGCTGCACAACAGCACATATGACGTGGTGGGCAATGTGACTCTATGTCAGCCAGCTGGAGGGAGGGACCCACCAAACAATGAATGATACAACAACCACCAAAACCCAACTACAACAGGAGAGCCCACATAAATGACATAAACGGCATCCCAAGAGCATCCAGCTCAGGAGATCACCGAGACTGTACCACTGAGTCCCACAAGACTCCTACCATAGAAGGCCAACTGAGGAAGACAGGAAGTGAAAGTATATCAACCTAATATGCAGAAACAAACCAAAAGAGTCATCTAAAATGGGAGACAAAGAAAGAACTCTCAGTCGAAAGGAAAGGAGGAATCTCCAGAAAGAGCATTAAATGAAACTCAGGCAAGCAATCCATCAGACATAGAGGTAAAAAATAATGGTTATAAGGATGCTCAAGGAGCTCAATGAAAACTACAAGAAACTCTATGGAAGCTAATAAGGAACTTACTGGGAACTACATCAGCATGAAAAAAGACATAGAAACTATGAATAGGAGCCAGGAGGAAATGAAGAATACAATATCTGAACTAAAGAATACACTAGAAGGAATTAAAAGTGACTAGATGAAGAAGAGGATCGAATCAGCGACCTGGATGACAAGGTAGGAAAAAACACCCAGACAGAACAACAAAATGAAAAACAACTAAAAAAAACCCAAGACAGTTTAAGGGAGCTGCAAGACAACATGAAACATAATAATATTTGTATCATAGGGATACCAGAAGGAGAAGAAAAGGAGCAAGGGATAGAAAACCTGTTTGAAAAAGTAATGGAAGAAAACTTCCCTAACTCCATGAAGGAAAAAGTCACTCAAGTCCAAGAAGCACAGAGGGTCCTAATCAAGACAAACCCAAAGAGGCCCACTCCAAGATATATCATAATTAAATTGGCAAAATTTAAAGACAAGGAGAGAATCTTAAATGTAGCAAGGGAGAAACAGCTAGTAACATATACAAGGAAGCTCTGATAAGTCTATCAGCTGATTTCTCAACAGAAACACTACAAGTCAGAAGGTAACGGCATGAAGTATTCCAAGTAATGAAAAGCTAAGGCCTGCAACCAAGACTACTCTACCCAGCAAAACTCTTATTTAAAATGGACGGTGAAATGAGGAGCTTCCCAGAAAAAAAAGGCGAAAACAGTACATCTCCATCAAACCAGCACTGTAAGAAATGCTAAAGGGACTGCTTTAAGAAGTTGAAGAAAAACAGAGAAGGGGATCACAGGTACAAAGGGGAAAATGTTAATGAATAAGTACCTATCAATAATAACCTTAAATGTAATTGGCTTAAATGCTTCAATCAAAAGACATAGGGTAGCTGAAAGGATAAGAAAACACAACCCACATACATGCTGTCTATAAGAGATCCACCTCAGAATCAAAGATACACACACAATGAAAGTAAAGGGATGGAGAAAAATATTCTAAGCACACAGACATGAAAAAAATCTGGGGTAACAATGCCTATATCAAACAAAATAGACTTCAAAACAAAGGACATAGCAAGAGACAAAGAAGGTCACTGCATAATACTTAAGGGAGTAGTCTAACATGAGGATATAACCCATGGAAACATATGCACCCAACATAGGAAAACCTAAATATATAAGGAACATCTCGGAGGACTTCAAGAAAGATATTGAAAGCAACACAGTCATTGTAGGAGATTTTAATAGCCCACTGTCAACAATGGATAGATCTTCCAAACAAAGAATCAACAAGGATATTGTGTTTTTGAATGACGCTCTAGGGACTCTAGGGATCAGAGGGACTTAATTGGTATTTACAGAACATTTCAACCCAAAGAAACAAAATATACATTCTTTTCAAGTGCACATGGAACATTTTTGAAGATAAACCACATGGTAGAACACAAAACAATCCTTGACAAATTCAAGAAAATTAAAACCATATCAGCATCTTCTTGGTTCACAATGGCTTGAAACTAGAAACCAACCTCAAGAAAAAAACTCAAAAACATTCAAATGCATGGAGACTGAGGTACATGTTATTAAATAATGAATGAGTTAACAATGAGATCAAGGAAGAAATCAAAAAGGATCTGAAAGCAAATGAAAATGAACACACAACAACCCAAAACCTTTGGGACACGGTGAAGGTCATTTTCACAGGGAAGGTGATAGCAATATAGGCCTACCTAAAGAAGACAGAAAAACCTCAAATAAACAACATAACCCTACATCTACAAGAACTAGAGGAATAACAACAAAGTTCAGAGTGAGTAGAAGGAAGAAAATAATCAGGACAAGAGCAGAATTAAATAACATAGAGATAAAAAAACAATTTAAAGGATCAATGAATCCAGGATTGGTTCTTCAAAAACATAAACAAAACTGAAAAACCTTTAACCAGATTCATTAAGAAAAAAGAGAGGACCCATATAAATAAAATCAGAAATGAAAAAGCAGAACTTACAACCAGTATTACAGAAATACAAAGGGTTGCAAGAATTTACTATGAACAACTATATGGCAAGGAATTGGACAACCTGAATGAAATGGATACATTTCTAGGAACATACAATCTTCCAAATCTGAATCAAGAAGTAGAAAGCCTGATTAGACCGACAACAACCAGTGAAATTGAAGCAGTAATCACAAAACTCCAGGTACACAAAAGCCCTGGACCAGATGGCTTCACAAGTGAATTTTGCCAAACATTTAAAAGAGAACTAACTTCTACCCTTCTCAAACTATTCCAGAAAATTTAAGAGCAGAAAAGACTCCCAAAATCTTTTTATGACGTCAGTATTATCCTAATCCCAAAACTAGGTTAAAAAAAAAAAAACAAAGAAAGAAATCTACAGGCCAATATCACTGATGAACATAGATACTAAAATCCTCAACAAAATATTGGCAATCAGGATCCAGCAATATGTTAAGAAGATCATATACCATGATCCCATGATCAAGTGGGATTCACCCCAGAGATGCAAGGATTGTACAATATCAGCAAAACAATAAATATAATACATCACAAACAAAATGAAAAACAAAAATCACATCATGATCATATGAATAGAGGCTAAAAGAGTATTTGATAAAATCCAGCACCCATTTACAATAAAAGCACTCAGCAAAGTGGGAATGGAGGGAGCGTACCTCAATATAATGAAGGCCGTATACAAGAAACTTACAGCCAACATCACACTCAACAGGCAAAAACTAAAGGCTTTCTCCTGAAGATCAAGAACAAAACAAGGTGTACTGGAAGTTCTAGCTACAGTGTTCAGACAACAAAAAGAAATAAAAGGCATCCAGATTGGAAAGCAGGTAGTGAAACTGCCATTATTTGCAGATGACACGATAGTGTACAAATAGCATAGCAAATACCAAATACCATATAGCAAATACCGTATAGCATATACCAAAACACTACTCAACATATTAATGAATTTGGCAAAACAGCAGGATAAAAAGCAATATTCAGAAATTGAGGGTACTTTTATACACCAACAATGAAATACCAGAACCTAGGGGAAAAATCTCATTTACTATAGCAACAAGAAAAATAAAGTACCTAGGAATAAATTTAACAAAAGGGGTAAAAGACCTGTACTCAGAAAACTATAGAACATTGAAGAAACAAACTGAGGAAGATACAAATAAATGGAAGCATATACCATGTCCATGGATTGGAAGAATTAGCATCAAAGCAATCTATATATTCAATGCAATTACTATCAAGATTCCAAAGGCATATTTTGCAGATCTACAACAAGTATTTCAAAAACTTATATGAAACCAAAAACAGACCCCAAATAGCCTCAGCAACCCTGAGAAGAACAAAGTAACAGTGATCGCAATACCTGATATCAAACTACACTAAAAGGCCACTCTAATCAAAACAGTCTGGTACTGGCAATAAGAACAGACACATAGATCAGTGGAACAGAATAGAGAGCCCAGAAATAAACTCATGTCTCTATCTATGGTCAATTAATATTTGACAAAGGGGACATGAGCATACAATGGAGTAAAAATAGCCACTTCAATAAACAGCGTTGGGAGAACTGGACTGGTACATGCAAAAAAATGAAATTAGACCACCAACTTACACCATACACCAGAATAAACTCAAAATGGATAAAGGACTTAAATATAAGTCGTGGCACCACAAAAGCCCTAGAGGAAACCATAGGCAATAAAATTTAAGATATCCCACATAGCAATATTTTTGTTTATATATCTCCTAGGGCAAGGGAAATAGAGAAAAAATAAACAAATGGGACTGTATCAAATTAAAAAGCTCTGTATGGCCAAAGAAACCATCATAAAATGAAAAGGGAACTGACCACATGGGAGAACATATCTGCCAATGATACATTGGACAAGGGTTTGATCTCCAAAATATACAAAGAACTCATCTGACTAAACACCAGGGAAACGAATGATCCAATTAAAAACAGACAAAGGACCTGAATAGACACTTCTCCAAGGAGGACATACACGTAGACATATGAAAAGATGCTCAGCATCACTAGCCATCAGAGAGATGCAAATGAAAACCACAATGAGATACCACCTCACACCAGTCAGAGTGGCCATCATAAACAAATCAACAAACAACGAGTGTTGGAGAGGATGTGGAGAAAAGGGAACCCTAGTGCACTGTTGGTGGGAATGCAGACTGGTGCAGCCACTGTGGAAAACAGTGTGGAATTTCCTCAAAAAACTAAAAATGGAACCGGCTTTTGAACTGGCAATTCCACTGCTGGGAATATACTCTAAGAATCCAGAAACATCAATTCAAAAGAAGTTATGCACCCCAATGTTCATAGCAGCATTATTTACAATAGCTAAGATTTGGAAACAGTCTAAGTGCCTATCAATAAATGAGTAGATAAAAAACTGTGGTACATTTACACAGTGGATGCTACACAACAGAAAGAAAGAAGGAACTCCTTTCTTTTTGAGACAGCATGGATGGAACTGGAGAATATCATGCTAAGTGAAATTAGCCAGTTGGTGAAATACAAATACCACATGATCTCACCTGTAAGAGGAGTCTAATGAACAAAATAAACTAATGAGACAAACAGAAGCATGGAAACATGAAACAGACTGAGAGTAACCAGAGGGGGAGGGGAGAGATAATGGCTGAAGGAAGAGGAAGGGACTAGTCAAAGAACATGTATGACTGACCCATGGACATGGACAACAGTGTGAGGACTGCCTGTGGGAGCAGGGGGTGGGCTAGGTGGAGGAGGGAAAAGGGGGGAAAATTGGGAAAACCATAATACAGTAGCAATAACAATTTTTTAAAATGAGTTGCTAAAATAAAGCCTATGATGGGAGAGGCATCTACACTTGACATGGGTGCTGAGAAATGCCTCTCTTACATGGTAACATTTCAGTTGAGATTTGGGACCTCAAGAATTACACAGGGCTCTAGCCCCTCAAAGACACACACTGACTGGGAAAAAGTGGTGGAAGGATGAGCCAGTGCAAAGACCCTTAAATAGCACAGAACTTGACCTGAATGAGAAGTTTAGATGACAATAATGTGTTAATGAAAAATGAGAACGAACACATGAGTACAGAGAAAAGGGCAGAAGTCAACTCACGTGGCACAGAACTGCCCATTGTAAGAAGTTGGCGTTTACTCCGCATGCAAGGAAACTATTCAAGTTTCTCAGTTGGCTGACCACATGATTTATCCAAAGTGGGACTTTTTTTGTGAGTGTGAAAGAAGGCATTATTAATAACGACACCTGGATAAGTTGTTTAAACCAGACTGTCCTGGGTAAACAGAGACCTGAACAAAAAAGTGAAAAGGTCCAACTGCATTTTAAGAACTCTTTTGCTTGAGGAGAATAAACTGAAATAGGGCAAAAGTAGAGGCAGGAAGTCCAGAAAGGGGTGGTGCTTGACGACTCTGGTAACTTAGTGCTTGAGAAGCGACAAATGTATTTGAGATATACTTTGGAGGTAGACTGAACAGAACTTTATGATATTTGGTTACTAAGTTTATTCAAGGGTAAAAGTAGTAATATGGAAAATAAAGTACTATTAATGGGGATGAAGTATATGGGGTATACTGATTTAGTGTACCACATTTTAGAACTTTTTAAGATATTATCACTTGTATAATGAACCGATAGGTTTTAACAGAGTTGCAATATTCCATTAATTTATAAGTCTATAAATTCAAAGTTTAAGAGGCATTTCTTTTAAACCTTCAAAATGAATGAATAGTAAGTTGCTTATAAAATGGAAGTTTCCAAGAGCACAAAATGCAAAGAGAAAATATGCCCTATTCTTATCCTATACACCTTTTAGACATTTCCTCCTTACCAGTCACAGGTTCAGAAGTCAGGTAAAATTGTTTTGTTCCAATATGACATTATGAAAATATTTGTATATTCTCAGGACTCAGTAACTTCTTTTTGGGACCCAGTTTCCTCATTTAAAATGTGAGATAATAACTTCTTCTCCTTAGGGTTATTATAAGATTATTTTAGGTGTCTCCTACAAGGGTAAAACAATACCACAGTATGCAGACCTATTCATTAGGGTATGAAAAGCTAAAGAGTAAATGTGCAGCACATCTTCCAGAAATGTTGATTGTATTCGATAGAAAGTAGTTTGTATTTATATTAAAATATACAAGATACATGCCCTGGCTGGTGTAGCTCAGTGGATTGAGCGTGGACTGCAAAGCAAAGGGTCGCTGGTTCCATTCCCAGTCAGGGCACATGCCTGGGTTGCGGGCCAGGTCCCCAGTAGGGGGTCAAGTGAGAGGCAACCACACATTGATATTTCTCTCCCTCTCTTTCCCCCTCCCTTCCCCTTTCTCTAAAAATAAATAAAATCTTTTTTAAAAAAGGACTTTACAAAATTGTCATTGTTGTTTTTTCTAAATATTTAAAACAGTGTGGTATACAGCCCATGTAAAAAGAATCTTTTCTGTCTCACTAGTTATTTAAATTGTCTCATTAAATGTACACTCTTCTGGGAGCCTTATATTTAAATACACACACACACACACACACACACACACACACACACACACACAGGCAGACTACGAAGAGAATATAAAATCTCAGACTGTCCAGACCACTAAATAAATGGCATCAAACCAGAAAGGTAGGTTTCTTTTTCTATCTCCACCACTTAAGTGCAAAATTACTTGAGGTCAGAAATCACATCTTATCCTATTATGTATCCCAAGCACCCAGCATGAGAGTAGACACTCAAAATATTTTCTGTTGAATGTTTAATGGATGAATGTGTCAGGCAGTTTTCTAGACATTTAAATATGCTACATGAGTACTGTAACATTTTACTGGTTAGTTTCAGAGACGGGAAATAATTCAGTCAAGGTCTCACAGTGTCTGGTATGGTGATGAAGTCAGGAATAGATCCAGTCCTGCTGGGTTCCAGGCCAGGTGACCCTATGCTGTCAACTGGAAAAGTGTTAGTTTAGAGCTTCTTAGGTCTCAGGTTCTTGAACATAATCTCTTTCAGTATAAAAACAGAACTGGTCACCACCCTTTGACCAAATAAAGAGTCACTTTAAAGCATGCAAACTGAGGTTTCAAATGAAAAGAAACAATCTAGTGTTTCAAATTACCAGGGAAAGAATTCTCAAAGCCTTAATAATCATATAAACAGTTGATATCCTTCTTTAAGGTAAGAGTTTTCGATTTCATATTGTGGATTATTTTATGAGAGGAAAAAAGAATGGGTGGACCACCAACTCTATCTGTGCCTACTAGCCACTGAAAAGAAACCTCATCATCGCTCATGGGAGAAGAGCATACGAGAAAATACTTCAGAAATGTCATTACATGATTAATCCATGTCATAAAACAGACACGAGGCACTGTCACATCATAATGAACCTTAGAAGGAAAGAGCTGGCAGACCACCCAGAAATGCCTGGGAGCCCTCTGCAGCCGGTGGGGACCACACTTCGAGAACCACCGTTATAAGACATGAAACGGCTTCCTCCTCAGTAGTTCAGGACTCATTTTTTGCGTTATCATTGAGGGAACACGCTTTCCTTGTAAGCCAAAAACAGCAAAGTGTAAAGACCTCTAAATTCTTCTAAATCACCATCATAACCCCAAACTATCTTTTTTATGGGATGCAGTCATGTAGTTGTACTTAATAAGGTAGTGAACTTCTAACATATGTATATATGTGTGCATAATACTATACACACATAAACATAGCTCATACTTACCTTTTATTTCTTTCCTTTAAAGAACAGAACTATCAGTCATTTGGAGGAAAAAACTTGCTGTATTTCTTCTTTACGATTTTACTTTAAATAAGTGAATTCAGAGATACCGAATATCAGCCTCTAAACTAAACCAAACCAACCCAACCCACTATGGCTTTTAAAACTGTCTGATTCGATGGTTATATTCTTACAGCTATCATGCTATCATCACTGAGAGCAATTTGCAACTGCCTTCTCAGTTCATGAGCCACAGAAGAGCGTAGTCTTGCTACTTTGCAGTAAGAACCCAAATATTTATTGGTGACTGGTTATGTGCCAGGAAGCATTAGATGAACTGAGGATACAGTAGTGTGAAGAGAAGAAAAGTATTAACAGTGTAAAATTTCCTTTATCGCCTTAGAACTTATATTCTTGTTAGCAGGAGATAAATAAATAAAAGACAGGTGATCAAAGGAAGGGCCAGTAGGGAGGAAGAGGGACACTGATACTTTATTGATAGAGAATTCATTGAGAAGGTGGTCTGTAGGAAGACAGTGGGGAAGACAAGTGGCCACCTGGGAAAGAATATTTTAGGCAAGTACGAAAGCCCAGAGGTAAAAGCTTCCCTGGCATGTTCAAGGAACATCAGGGAAGCCCACAAGCAGGGAGAGTCAGCATGATGACAGATAAGGTGCAAATGTGCTGGGAGACTAGACCTTGCAGGGCCTAACAGGTGACTGCGAGGATTCTGGCTTTTATAGTGATGCAAGAAAACACTGGAGGGTTCTGGGCAGAGGAGAAACATTACCTGCCTTACATCTAAAAGGATCATTCTGTCTGCTGTGTTGAGATTAAACTCTAGTGAGGACACCTAAGCAGCAGAGACACTAGTTATCAAAGGTTACTGTAAAGTGAATGTAAGTGCAGGCTAGAGATATAAGTTTGGGACTTAACAGCATACATGCAGAATTTAAAGCCAGAGCCTAGAAAAGAACATGTAGGAGGAAGCAGGAAAAAAGCAAGAGAGTGCTAGGGACTAACATCTGGGGAACTTCAGAGGGAGAAGAACAGCCAGCAAAGGAGGCTGAAGAAAGTGAGGCAAAGGGAAATACACTGTGGTGCCCCAGAAACCATTTGAAAAAAGTGTTTCACCAAAGAGAGAATGGGTAACTGTATCAAATACTACTGATAAACCAACTAAGGTGAAATGTCTGTTTTAATTTTGTTTGTTTGTTTATATTGTTCTTCAGATTCCCCATACAAGTGAAACTTTTTTTGTATCTGTCTTTGTCTGATTTATTTTACTTACCATAATACCCTCTACATCCATCCATACTGTTGCAGAAGGTAAGACTTCATTCTTTTTTTATGGCTGTGTATTTATGTATATACTGCTGCTTTTTTATCCATTCTAGTAATGGGCACTTGGGTTGCTTCCATATCCTGGCTATTGCAAATAATGCTGAACTGAGTATGGGGGTGTCTGTATTGTTTCAGATTAGTTTTTTGAAATTCTTCAAGTATATACCCAGAAGTGGAATCGCTGGGTCATATGATAGTTCTACTTTTTGTATTCTGAGGACCTCCACACTGTTTTCCATGGTGGCTGCACCAATCTGCACTCCCATCAGCAGTGCATCAGGGTTCGCTTTCTCCACATTCTCACAAATACTTGGTTGCTGATTTAATGATGACAGCTATTCTAACAGGTATGAGGTGGTATATCTCACTGTGGTTTTAATTTGCATTTCTCCGATGATTAGTGACACCAGGCATCTTTTCATAAAACATCCTTATCTTAACTGGGAAGACACAATAGCATAAAGATGCCAGTTTACCTCACATAATTTATCAAATCAAGGAGATCCCAATATAAACACCAATATATTTTATCTGGAGCCAGACAAATTTATTCTTACCATGTGCATAAAAATAAACATGCAAAAGAGAGCAACAAAAATTTTGAAAGAGAGAAACAATGAAAGTGGCTACCCTACCTAGATTATTACCTTATAAAGTCTCTAAAACTAAAAGAGTGTGGTACTAGCATATGAAGAGCCAAAAGGCATAACAAAATAGAAAAGTCCAGAAATGGATTCAAACATGTATAGAAATTGAGTGTTATTTTTCAAGTGATATTTCAAATCACTAAGAGAAAGGTGGAAATTATTAAACTCCATTTAATAAGTGGAATTGGGACAAACAGACAGCCATTTGGAAAAAGTTAAACTGGGCCCTGGCTGGCGTAGCTCAGTGGATTGAGCGCAGGCCTGCAAACCAAACAACTGTGGTTCAATTCCCAGTTAGGGCACATGCCTGGGTTGCGGGCCAGTTCCCAGCAGGGGACGCATGAGAGGCAACCATACATTGATATTTCTCTCCCTCTCTTCTTCCCTTCCCCTCTAAAGATAAATAAATAAAATTAAAAAAAAAAGTTAAACTGGATTAGTATTTCGCATCATACACAACAAGAAATTCCAAATGGATCAGAGATATAAGTGTATAAAAAATAAAACCATGCAATACTTAAGAAACTACAATGAGTTTTTTTACAATGTAGATATGGAGAAATGCTTCCAAACTGTGATTTTAAAGTGAAGGTACAATTAAGGAAAAGATAATTAAGACAATTAAGGTGCAGGGGGAAAACGAAAAAATCTTTTGCATGCAAAAATTACTATAAGCAATACCAAAAGGCAAATGACAAATTGGGAAAAATATCTGTAACAAATAATACAAAAATCTGTGTAATTTATAAAGAACTACTAAAAATTAAGGGAAAAAACAAAGAAGCTACTGGAAAAATAGGCAGAGGATACTAACAGTTCAAAAAAACAGATATACAAAAATGCATTAAACACTGATCTTAACATTACTTGAAGTCAGAGAAAAACAAATTGACACTACACTTGTTATCTATAAGATGAACAAAAATTCCAAAGCTTCACTTTATTATTTGTGATAGAGAAATAGGCACTCAGACATGCTGGTATGTATGACAGTATAATACTATAAGCCCTGTGGAGGGAAATTTGGAGACATCTAACAAGATTCACTCATTGATGTAGTCAGCAAATTCACTTTGAAAACTGACTTTAAAGATACAACTCCAAGATATGCAAAAAGCCTATGCTCAAAGTTATTCACTGTAGCTTATTTTATATACAAAATACTGCAGATACCAAAATAATGTAAATTGTATCTAATGCTTATAAAATAGAGACTGGCTGAATAAACTATGGTGGTGCTCTGAGGGAAAAAAGAACAAAGAATATCTCTATGAAACTGACATGGAGTCATTTGCAGGATATGTTTCTAAGTATAAAAAAAGGAGGCAAAGGAGTATATGAAGAATACTATCTCTAAGAAGATATCTGTATCATTTATGTAATATATGTACATGCGTGTATTCATAAACATGAAAAAAGATGGGCCTTTTCTGAAATAACTCCGTAATATATTTTTGATTTGAGCCATTTTAATGTTTTCTATATTTAAAAATATCTTATTGACTCAATGAGAATATGTGTGGTTGGGTGACAGAAATGAACTGAACTAGACAGTCATTGATAAGAATGTTCAGAAGGAAAAAAACCCCAAATACTTCTTCAAAAATACCGATTTTACTAAGGCATAATTTATGTATAATGAAATGCCCCCTTTTAAGTGTAAAATCTGATGAGTGTTGACAAGCGTCCTGGAATATGTCCTTGCGCTAACCACCACAAACAAGATCTAGGACATTTCCATAACCCCCAGACCCCACGTGCCCTTTGTAGTCAATCAGCTCCACCCGCTATGTCTTCTGTTACTACAGAAACTAGGTTTCTCTGTTTTAGAGATTCATATGAATGAAATTAAATACTGTGTATTCTTGAATGAAGTCTTTCAATCAGCATAATGTTTATCAAGACTAATCCATGTTATTTGTGGTACTTTATTTTTTTATTCTTTAGTAATATTCCATTGTATAAATATTCTACAATTTGTTTATTCATTCAACTTTTGACAAATATCTGAGTTGTTTCTAATTTGAGGCAATTATGAATAAAGCTGTTTAAAAACATGATGTTAAAGTAATTCTGTAGGCATTTTCTTTTCTCTTGGCTTTCCATTTCTCTTGGGTAAATTCATAATGGAATCACGGGGTCCTATGGTAAAAATATAAGAAAATTCACAGCCGATTTGTTTTTGCCAAACTGTTTTTACCATTTTACATTCCTATCAGCACTTCATCCTCATCAACAATAGGCATTTGCACCTTTATTTCTTGCCATTGTAATAGGCAGCAGACTAACATTATAGTTTTAATTTGCGCTTCCCTAATGACTAGTGATTCTAAGCATCTTTGCATGTGCTTACTAGCCATTCACTAAAGTTCTTTTATAAAAAAAGTCTATGATTTTTTTGCCAACTTTTCATTGGATTGTTACATTATTACTGATTGATATGAATACCTTATATATTTTAAGTACAAATTCTTTGTCAGGTATCTGTATCTAATAAATATTTCTGTAACTTGCTTTTTCATTTTCTTAATGGTATCTTACCAAGAGTAGTGTTTAATGTTGGTGAAGATCAATTTATCATTTTTCCTCTTATTGTTCTTGCTTTATGTGTTCTACCTAAGAAATTTCTGTCTACCATGAGGTTATGAAGATTTTCTGATAGTTTTTTTCTAGCATTTTTATAAGATTAGATTGCATGTTTATACAAGGCATAGAAGATAGGTTGCCATTCGCTTTTATATATGTGTATCTACTTGTTTCAGCACGATATGTTAAAAACACTATCCTTTCCACACTAGATTACCTGTCCTGCCAACTTGATGAAATTCAATTGAACATATATGTGGCTCTATATTTGTATTTCCTATTCTGTTCCATTGATTTATGTCTATCCTTAAGCTAAGACTGCACTATTTTGATTATTATAGTCTTGAAACAAAGTCAATCGTCTAACTTGTTCATCTTTTTCAAAGGCTTTATGGCTATTCTAAGCCCCCCATATTTCCATACAAATTTCACAATCAGCTAGTCAATCTCTAAAAGCCTGCTGGGTTTTTGATTGGGGTTTGAAAAAATCTGTAGCTCAACTGGGAGAAATGACGCCTAACAATTTGATTCTTTCTGCACACGAACAAATTATCGCTCTACATGTACTTAGGTCTTCTTTAACTTAGCAAAGTTTTGTAGGTTTTGGTATACAGGTCTTTAATTTACCAATAGGTACTTTATGTTTTTGATGCTACTTTAAAGGTGTTTTTAAAATTCTAATTTAATTGCTATTATATAAAAATATGACTGGTTTTTATAAGCTGACATTGTGTCCTTGAGCTTGCTAAATTCACTTAATTTTAGAAACTCTCAAAAATAAATTCTTTAGAACTTTTTAATGTACATAATTGTGTCATCTGCAAATAAAGATAGCTTAATGTTTTTCTTTTTATCTGCTATGCCTTTCACTTTTTTGTCTCACTTTACTGCATTGGCTAAGGCATCCAAAACATCACAGCTAAGATACATAGTGAAAGAAGTACCTTGGTCTCATTCTTAAGGAGAGAGCCTTCAGTCTTGAATGTTACTCGGTGGGTTTTGGTAGAGTTCCTGGTATAGCAAATCTGCAACCATTTTTCTTTTAATGTATTAGAGGACAACAAATAAGTAAATACATTGAGGTTCTTGGTAAACCGGTTCTTACTATGAAAGAAAGGAGAATAAAATGTGAAATGAAAGAGAGAACTGGACTGTTAGAAAGAGAACCAGGATGCAGGAACTGGAGATGGCCTATAGAAATAACTCTCCCAAGCTGTGTGCTATTAAGGAAAGCAGTTAGAGAAAGGGTCAAAAAGAAAAGAGGGAGTTTTCAGAAAGGAGAAATAAGAACATGTTTTTATGCTGATAAGAACAAGCCATAACATTATAATCCACAAAATAAGAGTGAGAAAGTGATGATGCAGAAAGAAGAAGTGCTTGGGATCGTGTGTGTGTGTGTGTGTGTGTGTGTGTGTGTGTGTGTGTGTGTAGGGGGTGCTGAAATGTAAAGCCCCAGTGGTGAGGTTGACTTTAGACCAGAGAATGGCTAATTTAGCCATAGAACAGGACAGAAAGCATATGTGGATATACATGCAGGGAAAAGTGCAGGTGGCAGAAGAATGGGTCTGATCTATTCAACTTTCTCAAAAAAGGAGGAAGCATGCTGTAAGTTATGAGAAAGGAATGGAAAGAAGTTGTCAGAGATTTGAAGAAAAAGAAAAATGTATCATATGTCATCCAGGAACCTGGGGTGAGTGAACGAAATAGGAAAAAGTACATATAATAACAACGTGAGACCAACTGGCATAGTTGCACATTTTTCTCCAGTGATATTTAGCTGCATGGGTGCAGACTCAGTGCTGGTGAAAAGCATTGGGTTTGTCAGGGAACAAGATGAAGGGGAAAAGGCTAAGGAAAATAAGCACACATGCAAGGGAATAATTATTGACCATGACATATGAAATTTCATAGGGATAAGGTGGTGACTAGAGGGAATACTTTCAATTGAAGTGTGTAAGGGTTGCAGTTATTGTTAACCAGGTCTTAGACAATACCCTGGGAATTAATGGATAAAACTGGAAGATGGGATCACTGGAGGAAAGAAAGAAAAGAAAATGAAAGGCCATGGTATCGGAAAGCTCATGTATGTAACCATTGAAATGACCAAGAATTATAGCAAGAGTATGATGAACAAAAGAAAAATGAACCAGAAAATAGACCTTTTGAGAAATTAGGAAATGACCTAGCCATTGTCTGATGGAACGATGTTTGCAGTTCTAATAGGGAAGAGAACAAACAGCTCTTTTGAAATGAGGCAATGACAGAAGATCTGAAATGTATTTTCTGAAATGGGATCATTAATAGGGTGGGAGGATTATGCCATTAGGGAGTCGCGAGTTTGAAAAAAGCACACTTAAAATAAGATTGTTATGATTTGATTTGTCATATCTAATTCAATCTGAAATTTAAATTAATATTAAGAAAGGTCATGAGACTTTTGTTTATCAGAGGTGACAGGGGCTAAGAAAGATACACACTCATAACAAGTTTCACTGAAAGGGTCTGTAGGAATGTGCTGAATATAATTTCCAAATTATGGCATGGATAATTTTCAATAACGTTGCAAAAAACCTGATTATACCAACGGCAGAATTTTGTACAGACTGCATTTTTCAGATGATAACTGTCAATGTAATTAAACACTTTTGGTGTAGACAATCTAACCAAATTTAAATAGCAAAAAAAAAGAAAAAGAAAAAGAAACCCAAAACAAAACAACCCTCCCCCCCAAAAACCACTACATAAATATAGGTCTCAGAAAATGCCCATTATTACAAACAGACATTACCTTAGTTCTACTGTCAGGAGAGACAAATCCATAGACTTATACGTCACCTCAAACTCCTGAGAGAACGTCCAGAGTACCAAACTCTACACCAGAGTCTGGGAATACAGAGATGACTAAAATGTGGCCCTCGCCCTCAAGCAGGTCAGATTTAATAGGCAACTCAGGCTAGGAAAGGAGGGAGGAGAAGAGCATGAAAGAGGAAATGAACATTCTAGGCAGAAGAAAGCATAAGAAACACAGAAGGCTTGAAAGATGTGTGTGTGCATAAGAGTGAGAGAGGTTAGGGCAGAGAAATTGGAGGAGAGGGCGAGGGAGGGAGAGAAATTAAGGAGTTAGGATGACTTTATGGTTTTCAGTTTACCTGGGTAGAAGGCACTATCCCCAACATGAGAAATAAAGCATTTGCAGTCAAAAAGGAATTTGAGCATTAAACTAAGGAGTTTCGTGCCAGAGGCACATCTTAAGTGCCCATTAGTACCCAAGACTAACGAGACAAACTAAGACCCATCATAATATAGACGGCACTAAAAACACGAGCAAGGCACGCAAAATGGCATCCATCACTTGCTTCAAATCCAGCCTCTGAATATGTTTTAAAACTTGTATAAAACTGTTGGAATTTTTATTTTGCAACCTTTAAGAATCAAAAGATTTCAAAGAAAAATCCAGACTTCCAATTTCTCTTGGAAAAAAAAAAGATAATCCTAGGTCTACATGGCAAAATGCACTGCAATTCAGTAGCAGGGTTTGCCGCAGTCCCGCTATTCCACCTTTCAACACCTTGCTGTTGCACGCATACTTAAGTTAGCCGATCAGATTTTATGTGCATCTGGCTTTAGAAGAGGACTTAATTTGCTTGAACGTCCACAGATTAGTATGTAAACACATGGAGTCTGAAGCCAGTCTGCTTAAGCTGTTTAAATCTCAAATCTACCATTCCCAGTGTGACCTTGGGCACATTATTAAATGCATCTTTCCTTCAGTTTCTTCTATAAAATGGGATCGTATCTACATAAGGATTATGCTGAGGACTAAATGAATGAAATATAGGATGCCTAGAACTAGTGCATATTAAGGACTCAAAAATATGGTAGTTGTTCTATTGTAATGTAAGCTCCATGAAGGCAAGAATGCCTGTGTTGTTTTCAAAGAAATATCCTATGCACCTGAAACAGGGTACTCAATAAGTATTTGGTGAATGGATGGGTGAATAAATAAATGGATAGCAATTATTATTGTTATTGATATTAAATTAATCAACCCTTCTGCACTGACCAGCATGGCTTGGTGAGTTGGGTGTCATCCCTTAAGTAAAAGGTCACTGGTTCGATTCCCAGTTAGGGCACATGCCTGGGTTGCAGGTTCAGTCCCGATCAGGACATGAGCACAGGCAGCTGATTGATGTTTCTCTCTCGTACGTTTTCCTCCCTCTCTTTCTCCCTCCCTTCCCTTCTCTCTAAGTACAAATAAATAAAATCTTAAAAAAGAAAAATAATCAACTTTCCTTACATTACTCTTTGGATACCAAGAGATAATTATACAGCTTAGATTCTCAAATATTTAGGTACGCATTATTTAAGATTTTAGAGATGAAATATTTCATCTCTAAAATTGTTTATATATTCAAATTACAGATAAATTTTACATGTAGTTTATCACTTTATATATACATTTTATTGATTTTGCTATTATAGTTGTCCCACTTTACCCCTTTATTCCCCTCCACCCGCACACCCTCTCTCACCCACATTTCCTCCCCCCCTTTAGTTCATGTCCATGCGTCATACATGTAAGTTCTTTGGCTTCTACATTTCCTATAATATTCTTAACCTCCCAGTGTCTACCTTCTACCTACCATTTACGCTACTCATTCTCTGTACCTTTTTCCCCCTCTCTCCTCCTTCCATTCTCCTGTTGTTAACCCTCCATGTGACCTCCATTTCTGTGGTTCTATTCCTGGTCTAGTTGTTTGCTTAGTTTGTTTTTGTTTTTGTTTTAGGTGTGGTTGTTAATAACTGTGAGTTTGTTGTCATTTTACTGTTCAATTTTTTTTTTGTTTTTCTTAGATAAGTCTATTTAACATTTCATATAATAAGGGCTTGGTGATGATGAACTCCTTGAACTTGACCTTATCTGAGAAGCGCTTTATCTATCCTTCCATTCTAAATGAAAGCTTTGCTGGATAGAGCAGTCTTGGATGTAGGTCCTTGCCTTTCATGACTTGGAATACTTCTTTCCAGCCCCTTCTTGCCTGCAAGGTCTCTTTTGAGAAATCGGCTGACAGTCTGATGGGAACTCCTTTGTAGGTAAATGTCTCTTTATCTCTTGCTGCTTCTGGGATTCTCTCCTTCATTTTAATCTTGGCTAATGTAATGATGATGTGCCTCGGTGTGTTCCTCCTTGGTTCCACCTTCTTTGGGACTTTCTGAGCTTCCTGGACTTCCTGGAAGGCTATTTCCTTTGCCAGATTGGGGAAGTTCTCCTTCTTTATTTGTTCAAGTAAGTTTTCAACTTGTTGCTCTTCCTCTTTTCCTTCTGGTACCCCTATGATTCAGATGTTGGAACATTTAAAGATGTCCTGGAGGTTCCTAAGCCTCTCCTCATTTTTTTAAATTCTCATTTCTTCATTCTGTTCTGGTTGAATGTTTCTTTCTTCCTTCTGGTCCACATTATTGATTTGAGTCCCGGTTTGCTTCCCATCGCTGTTGGTTCCCTATACGTTTTCCTTTATTTCACTTTGCACAGCCTTCATTTTTTCATCTAATTTGTCGCCATATTCAACCAATTCTGTGAGCATCCTGATCACCAGTGTTTTGAACTGTGCATCTGATAGGTTGGCTATTTCGTCATTGCTTGGTTGTATTTGCTGTGAAACTTTGATCTGTTCTTCCGTTTGGGCCATTTTTCTGTCTTGTTGTGCCTGTTATGTATGAGGGGAGAAGCCTTAGGTGTTTGGCAGGGCAACCCACGTTGCTTGGTTGTGAAACTGTATGTGGGGGAGGGGTCTGACAGGGAACAATGGTGCTTGGTCTGCTCTCCGACGGTTTTCAGTCACTTCCCTCACTACCCACAAGCAAATTGGGCTCTTCTGGTGCTAAGTCCGATGTGGGTGGGTTTCTGTACATTCTAGGACCCCGTGGGTCTCTCCAGTGAACTCTCTGGTGAGGCTGGGAGTTTCTCCTACTGCCGCCTCCACCCTGACAGGTGTTTTCAGTCAGAAGCTTTGAGGCTTTATTTCCCCACACTGGAACCTTGGGTTGTGTGGTATGTCTTGCTCCCCAGTTGTTCCTCCCGGTTTATCTGCACACGAATGTGGGAGTGCAGAGAGCACAAGCCACCTCCTTGCTCAGTCTGCCAGCCGCCACCATGCCATGAGTCCTCTAACGTTTCGACTGCCTGTCTCCAACCCTCCTACCAGTCTGGATGAATGTTTCTTCTTTAACTCCTTGGTTGTTGGGCTTCCATACAGTTATATTTTCTATCAGTTCCGGTTGTTTTTTGTCTTTAAATTTGTTGTTGTCCTTCTTTTGGTTGTATGAGGAGGCACAGTGTGTCTACCTACACCTCCGTCTTGGCCGGAAGTCTGAGCACTTTATATATTTCTTGAGATGACAGCAGGACATATTTCTGAAGAATTTTCCTATAATCAGGATACAACAGTCAACTGTATTAGTTATTCCTCTTCAGAACATAAATGTTATTGTTGATAAGAGTCTCACTAAAAACAAAAAACATCCCGGGAAGAAGTCTGCCATTCTCCCACAACTATATTTTATTGCAATTTTTGTAAGGATTTCTACTACAAATTAACTTTCTTAATGTATATTTTACCCAAGGAAATTTTTTTTTAAATTAGCCTTTATAATATGAAGTGATATTAGGGAGATACATTTACACAACACTCTTTTATAATGTCATTCTAAAGTACCTCAATGTTTTGTAATATTATGAACAATGAACAGCTGTAATAGCGTCAACAATAAAAACATGAATAGGACTTGAAGAACAATGGAATGGAAACTTGGCTACACACTCTCTCTTAAATAAACAAATATATAATATACAACCAATTGAAAAAACTTATCTAAGAAAGATGACTGAACTGCCCCAAGAATAGCCAGGTGGGTGGGTGGAGTATTAATTTGAGGGACAACCAGCAGTTCCAAGGCCCAGTTCAGTCAACAGCCTTGCTGCTGCTAGAGGAAGACCATCTGTCTGACTTGGAGCTCCATGGAAAAGCCTCCTTCACAGGACACTGTCAAAAAGGAATGGCAATCGGTGGCAACTAATGAGGAATGTCAGCATCTGAACTGTTAAAGGCTTTCAAGTTGCCAAGCAAAAAACAACCAAAAATTTTAAATGGCAATCTGCAGAACAAGACAGCCACGGGGAGTTTTGAAAAGCACCAACACATTCCTTGGGGGATCTGGAAACCTTACACATGCATGGGATTCCTGCCCTCTTTGAAAGCCCAGAAAGGACCCTGGACTCATCCATAATCCATGATACGCAATGAGGCCCTGTGGGTCTGGAGATGACTATGAGGCAATAAAAGCAAAAACAGATTTATAAAGTATCTGACCTTTTAATGTATGTATTACTACACAGAGAGATCTCTCAACGAAGGTAGAAGCCTATTGGTTCATTACTTTTAAAGAAAAATGACCAATCACTCACTCTCTGACCATTAAGAATAAAGTGTAGTCATCACATAGTAAAAAGAGCAGCCAATAGAAAATGTCCTTGATGGAGCTCAGGTGTTGGACTTAGTAGAGGAAGATGTAATAGTGTTATACAAGCTATCAAACATAGAAATGAATAATGTACTTGGGTGTACATCATACATGTGCATGCATTTATTTTCTTCAGAGGTTCTAACCCTTCTTAATGTCGTTGAGAAACTGTTCTGTAGTATGACTCCAACCCCCATCCAGTTTCATTACCTTTCCCTGCCCCCATCCCATCATTCTCAGCTCTAGCTAAACTCATTGTTCCCTATTTACTAGTTTGTGGAGTTGCCCAAATGTATATGTTCACACTGATGTTCCTCCTGCTCTGGAATAACTGTCTTCTCCACTTAGCCGGCTTTCCACTTGAAATCTTATTTGTCCTTCAAGACTAACCCCAAAATTCCACATGCTTTATGGAGCTGTGTTTGATTTTTCAAGTAGATCTGATATCTCCCTTGGTTGACCATCTAAGCACCTGGTATTTTTTAATAGCACTTATATTTATGATGTGCCATGGATATGAGACAGGAAGCTGTGGGAGGGTAGGGTCTGCACTTGGCGCATCCTTGCCTTGCTTTCTGCCAGCATCTCACAGGGTGCTTTCTAGACAGCACAGAACCAATTTTTGGCGTACTGCACTGGAACACATCTTACTCAGAAAGTAGAAATGGTTTATGCTTTTAAAACTAGAATTTATTATAATGTACATCCATCATTTTTATCATTTTAAGCTTATGCCATGTTATATATGTACAGCAGTATTAAGATCCATTATATATGGGTACTTAAACCAATATTAGACTAAGATTTTAAATGATATTCATCTCTAAAGAATTCCAGCCATGCTATCTTTGAAAAAGGCATCCATTGTTCTGAGTTGTTAAATTCAGGGTTATATTTCAAAATTGACTGTGTACTTAGCTTTTTATTTATGGGTGATTTTTTTTTTGGCAAGTACACATTCAAATCGAAGGAGATGCAAATGGGCGATAATGTGTTACATGAACACCTACCTACACACTGTTACAATGAAAGTGTTATTCCATATCAAAATTGGACAACTTGGACAGGACTAGAGTCAATCTACTCCCAAATACAAAGTAAGCAAAGTTTTATATGAATATGCACCTTACCAAGTGTTTATACTGATGTCAGATATGGGAAAGGATACAGATAACTCTTTTCAGGTAATTATGTTATGTAGCCCATGATAAACTCAAAGTTCTTGGAGCACTTTTGTGGAAAGTTAAACCATTTATCTTACAAAGGAATTACAAAGAAAAATAACACACACCATTCTATCTTGTAACAAAAAACATTTATCTTACAAAGGAATTACAAAGAAAAGTAACATTGCAAAAATAAATAATAAAAAGTATGAATTTATACGGTAATAAATTCTATTTTTAAAAGCACATATTGGAGCATGATGATGAATATTATAAAACTGTAAATCTGAGACAATTTCCTCAGCAATACGAGATACCAGCCAACAGTATAGCCAACAAATACTAAATTGAGCATCAAAGCAGTTCAAGCTTCTCAGGAGTACTATTTTACTGAATTCATCTGTGATTTCTCAGTTTAAGAGTCTAGAGCACAGTACAGAATCAATAAATACAGAGTATACAGATATAGCCTCTAGAAACTTAGAGATAAAGAAAAATATGGTTTTCCTCACACACAAAAAATAAAGGTAATAAAACAAGGTACCAAATTATGAATTTGGTACTATTCATAGGTACTATTATCACAGTGATAGTACCAACAAAAAGCAGTAGGAGTGCCAATAATGGAGGTATTAAATAAAATTCCAGGATTCTGAGCAGGGGGTGGGTGACATGATAAAAGTTGTGTTTGGGTATTGATGGTATTGTTACAAAAGGAGGAGGCAGGAGGAACTAGCAGTGAAACTCAGATATCACCACAGGAACCAATGTTAGAGCTGTAGAAAGACAGTGAGGGAAAAAAGAATGGATCTGTGTTCCTACAGGCTCCAAAACCTGGCACAGCGTATTGGGCTTGGTTTAGAAAGTTCTGGAAGGAAAAATATAAGTATGATTCATATAAATATATCTAAACTAATGGAAGGAAATAGTTTACTTGTAGTTGTCTCCATATTTCCTAGAAAGTTCCTCTTAAGAGTTTTAAAGATTAATTGCTTCAGCATTATATCAAAAGAATTTGAGATATATGAGCAGAGTGGGAGGAAACCATCAAAAAATCCACAATTTAACAAAATTACATTTTGAGAAAAAACCTGATTAAAAAAAAAGTCATTGAATAAGTTTCATAGTTTGAAAAATATTTGAATGGCAAGACTAAGCTACTATCTCCTTCCCAGGCTTTCGGTAATTTCGCTGACAAAAAGGGGAAACACATTCTTTGCATTCCATGGTCTAAAATATTCCTAGAAAGGAGACCAGTGGCAACTGGGAGTAGCACTTGTAACTGCTGGGAGAGAGAAATGGCTCTGCTAACTTCGGCAAAGGTATGCAAACAAAGGGCTCATAGTGGTCCTGCCATTAGATTAATGCCTTTTATAAATGCATCATGGTTGTTCCCAAAGAGGGCTTCTAATGGAGCCTGTTTTGAAGCTTCCCAATGGATAGAAGAAAATGTGTTCATTTCCAATGGCTATGAATCAAAGATAGCATATCAATAATTATTTACTTAATATAATCGGAAAATTTAAAGAGGAAAAAGACCATTACTATCCAATAAACCTATGTTACCCAAAGAACATTTACTATTCAGTCTGGAGTTAAAACATATTGAAATTTATGAGAATATAAAGCTTTCAGGTTAAAAAGTAGATTTCTGATCTTTACAATCTACTCCAAAGCCAGTCTATAAACTATGGGATCCAGTCTATTCTTATTTAGTACCCTGAGATACAAGTTTCTTTTGCAGGAGTCGTAAACATGGTCAACAACTAGTGAAATGAAATCTTTTCATCGCAAAATGGAAGCAATTTCTTTTTACAAACTGGAGTGGTGACATGAAGCAACTGTCCCTACCAATGGTACAGGCAAGCAGCCCATTATCACCAATGAAATTACAAAAAATAAGGCAGATGGAGAGGCAACAAACATCTAAGCCACAAAACAAATTTCCTGTTCCTTCTAAGTCTTCTCCTGTCATTTATTCTAACCACAGTCACTATGTTAACTATATTTAAAATCTGTTGTTTCCATGTCTTGGCCACCATGAATAATGCTGCAATAAACACAGAGGTATATATATCTTCGTAAATAAATGTTTTCAAGTTTTTTTTTATATACTCGTATACGTAGAAGAAGGGTTGTAGCTCATATGGTAACTCTATTCTTAATTTTTTGAGAAACCTCCACCCTGTTTCCCATCGTGGCTGTACCAATTTACACTCCCACCAGTTGTGAATGAGGGTTCCTTTTTTCCCACAACCTGTCCAACACTTATTACTTGGCTTGTCAATAATAGTGTTCTAATAGGTGAGAGGTTATCTCATTACAGTATTGATTTATATTTCCCTAAGAGCTAGTCAAGTTGAGTACTTTTTCACATATCAGTTAGTCATTTGTATGTTTTCTTGGGAGAAGTGTCTGTTCAGGTCCTTTTCCCATTTTTAATTGGATTGTTTGGGGGTTTTTTTGGTGTTGAATTGTGTGAGTTCTTACATATTAACCACTTATTGAAGCTGTTGTTTGTAAATATATTCTCCCATTTGGTTAGTTGCCTTTTGATTTCTTTGAGTGGTAAACACACAATGCAATCAATGTACAGGTGATGTATTATCGAATTGTACACCCGAAATCTACATAATTTTATTAACCAAAGCCACCTCAAAGTTTTTTTTTTAAACCATTAGAAGAGAGGTAACTCTTTGACATGGTCTTTCTTCCTTGAAAGTATCTTAATACCACTCTTTAAAAAGGATATAATTATATAAATAAAGGCATTATGCTTCTAAAAAAATCTGAAGAAGAAAAATAAACTAGACTGAAAAAGATGTTTCTCAGTATTTTGTCTCAACCTACCCTTTTGGAAAATGCACAATGAAGAAAAATGAACATGAGAGTAGAAAGATACATGTCTTCACTTGAGGCTCCCTTTGGCCAGACTTTGAAATTTACTGAGAGATAGAAACAATGAAGCCATGGTTAAGAGATACAGAATACCCAAATTTGTATTCATCCCATAGGACAGTGAACTGAGGATTCCCTAGGCCAACATCAAGAAGATTTACTTTACATTTTAAAACTTTGTCAGAAACATCTTTTAAAAGCTGTAAACATCACTGGTAAGAAACCTATCCAATCAAATAACTTCAAAACTTCATTATTTCCCTGTGTTTGTTTTGCCCCACTGTATCCATTAAAAATTATTAACCTACGAAGTCAATCCTTCCTAGACATGGAACCAATGAGTCACTGAAAATGAGTCAAGAGCCAGAAAGGGCAAAAAAGAATCTGTTGTGGAAGCCTGATTATCCAGTGTACCTGATATCCAATGTAAGTTCTTACGCATTCACATGTCAACTAAGACACAGCTTTCCCAGGACTCTGTCATGTAACACGACATCTTCTGACAGGGCACCTGGTCCCGGTTACTTACACTCCAGTCTTCTTTGGGGACTAGAGTTCTGTCTAGAAAACTACTCTGTCAAAACTGAGTCCTGATGACCTAGCTTACCTTTGATCTCCCTTTCCCTGAAAAGGCAGACTTTGATTTTGTAGCAATTGCTTACACTAAAGACTTACTTCAACCCATACAGACTTTCCTCTTTCAATTTGACAGAGATTCCTGATGACCAGACCTACCAAAGGAAACATATAGGTAGCTAGTATTCCCTGAGTTAAACCTGAGTTTACTGACCCTCAATAGCCTGCTTTACAAGGAAAGATAATCTCTTGTGACCTTCTCCAACCTGACCAGGTAAGCTAACCACCTGTCTACAGTGGCCTGTCGTTGAGTTCCTAGGATAAAAATTCTGTGTGAGAATGATAATATGCCTTAATGTTTATGACAGTGCTACTATGTTGTGCCAAGCAATTTCCATGACTTCTCTTATTTAATCATCACAACAATGCTGTGAAGTAGGGATGAATATAATCCCCATTTTACAACAAGGAGACTGAGGATTAGAAAGGATATAAGACTTGCCCCCAAGTTAACAAGACAGTCTGACTCTAGAAAGTCTTCTTGTAGAGAAATTCAGCAACATACTAAGTATGTCATCAAACCTCTAACACCATCAGGCATTAGGAGCACCATTACTTTAGCACTAAGAGAAAAACAATACACTGCCCATTAAACTGAGAAAACTTTCTTTATCAGCACCACTTAGATGTGGGCCCTGACCCGTGCCAGACCAGGAACTGTTATCAATCTACAACAAGATAAGAAAAGAAAAGAAAAGTTTAGAAACTTTTATATCATTTTGACTTGCCATGGCATTTTCTATCTTATTTTATAAAAGTGGTGAAGTTAAAAAAAAACAATAAACAAAAGTGGATCTTACTTCAAATAGTTTGAGAAGCATGAACTTAAGGTTTTGACTCTTTTTGACATAGCCATCGGTACTCAAGTTCCTCAGTGCACCAAGGCTGCTCCATAGCCAGCTCCTGGGTTTCAAACGCAGATGTGGACAAGCGCCCTTCAAACTTGGATGCTGACCCTCTCTCTATTTTACCAGAGAGACTCGGGCAACAACAGCTGTATCATACTACACATTCAAACATTAGAAAATAAAAAAGTTGAACAAAAATCATTTTAGAGTTGATAAAACAATGGCATTATTTGTTTCCTTGTCATTTCTAAAATTCCTTGATGCTCTCTACTGTTTATTGGCCCAAATACAAACCTGAAAAAAAAAACCCAAAAAACTTTTTCTCCTGTCTGCTTTTGTCCCTTATCTGTCTATATTCAGAAACACCATTTTGGCTGACACATTGGCAGACAGTTTCCATTATTTACACAGAAGATGTGTGGGCAGTCCGCAAAGCAGTATTACTGAAATATACAGATCTACACAGCCAAAACACACCAACTGAAGGCATTCTAAAGGTCACTTTTCTCCATGTTCTACTTACATTACCTTGAAAATTCATTAACTCAAAATACCCTATATCTAAATAGGTCCTGTTAATTAAGCACTGCTGAAAGTTTAGAGAACATATTTGGACATTGTTAATGGGTATTCTTTCTCTCCTGCTTATAAAAACAATATATGTTTATCACAAAAATACTTGGAAAATATCAAGAATTTTAATAAAGATAAAAATTACCCACATTCCAAAGCTCAAATTAAAAAACAGGTCTTCTACTTTATAAGTAAGTCTAAGATGAAAATAGACTACTCAACAAAATAGATTGTTTAATTTAAAACCTACAAGTCAATCTTCTGATGAATTTATTGATTGGAATCATCAACATCTATACCTGAAATGAGCATGGAATGCTATGCAGAAGGGCCACTGGGCTTCAACCACTGCGCTGCACCACCATAGTACACCATATTAGGGGCGTGTTCTACAAATCTGGCTGGTTTTAGAAAATACTTAAGATATTATGTCTTTTTTAAAAAGTACTATGATTCGTGTCTTTACATTCAGCTTTGAGAAGAGCAAGAAAAAATAAAGTGAGACTGTAAACCGATGTAAGAAATTAGATACAAATTCACCAAAGGTCACTCCATATTGACAAAGAGAAGTAACTGGTCTATGATTGTACCCATGGAAAAGAACAGAAAGCTAGAACGCGTGATGACATGAACTTATTGAAATGCGAAGGCAGGCATAATTTAGTGGATTCACTAGTACAGAAATCTTCAGCCGGTGTGTTATAGACAAATTACAGTTAAGTTCATTGGAGCTATGAAAATAAAAATGATGAGCTGTATAAATCAATTAAAAGTTGCATAGTTTTTTATCTAGTCCTATAAATACTGCTGGAACATGGGTTAAAAAAAGTTGCTGTAACAACTGAATGAAAAAAATAAGCTCCAATATTTACCTCATTCCATTGATAAAATTAATTTGATGTGGATCACAGACTTTAAGCATAACGACAACAATGAAAATAACAGAAAAAAAGACCTGAGAGAGAATCGTCATGACTTTGGGGTACACAGGAATTTATTGGATGAAACATGGAAAATATCAATGACCCAACAAAGCAGATGGAAAAAAATTAAAGATACATCAAAAGATGTAAAAATAGCCATTCAGAATGCCTGAGTGCATGCATACACACCTATGCCCACACACTCTAGGTGCCGAATTTCATCCATCATTAACGAAATAGAAATATAACTCACAGTAAGATAATACTACATAGCCACTAGCATATATACAGTAAAAAGACTAACAAATCCAAGGAAGCTGAGCACAAAAGAGAAAACTCAATATGATTCTATTGTAAATGCAATGAAACCCATTAACAGACAAGCTAATCTCTGGTGACAGAAACGACCTGGGGCAGTGGGAAGATTGTGACTGGAGAGGAGAATTTTGTAAAGTAATGGAAATGCTATTCCTTGTTCAGAGTAGTGGTTACATGGGAGTATAGAATTGTTAAAGCTCCATGAAATAACATCTGTGGGGATTTTTTTTTGCTAATTTTATATATACCAATATGCCTATTTACATATATTCATACATGTGTGTATATATGTATACTGTATATATAGTTAAAGAAAAAGTGTTAAATTTAACTAAGACTTCTTCGTATAATGAATAATTTAATACACATATATTGAGGTTCTAGCATGTGCTATGTGCTCTAAATTATTTGTTTTTGTGTTAAAAATGAACATATCTTAAATTGACTTAAATGTTCCAATACAAATATTATGATTAAAGTAAAACACTCTCGAGGTCCTGGCTGGGTAGTTCAGTTGGTCAGAGTGTCATCCTGATAGGCCAAGGTCGTGGGTTCAATCCCCAGTCAGGACACATACAAAAAAGCAACCAATGAAGGCATAAACAAGTGGAATAACAAATTGATGTTTTTTTCTCTCTCTCCAAAAACCAATAAATAAAAGAAAAAAAGTAAAACACTCTCTAAATCTCTTTCCTAAGGAATGAAAACTTGTCAATTCTTAGATGTTAGCATGGTTCAGTTCCTTTTCAGGATATAATTAAGATATCCGATAATCATTTTAAAATAGTATATGCCACTATTTATCTAAATGAAAACTAGAATATTTTAAAAATTAATTAATTTTGCTATCAGTTACTTTCCATTTTGTGTGCTTATATATTTTAGAATATGTTCCTAAGGCTTGACAGTTAACCAAGGCCTGAGAAAAGTTGGCACTGATATCAGATATGGTCACACTTGGTATTATCCTGCACTTAGTCAGAACTGTCCTTGGCTTCTCCGCCTACATGGTACTTGTGAGCAATCCTTAGGTTTCTCCTGACTAGAACATTTCCAACAAAACACTGTTAATCACTTGCAAAACAACCACTGAATTGCAAAACATCTCTTTGGGAGAAATGCTTACTGCCTTCTGCCTAGATTGTTGTGCCTGAGTCATTACATTATCTGTTGCATTTTCTTGTTGCAAAATTCCATCCCATGAAAGCAGACCCTCAGCATTGTTGCTGCAGGCCTTTGAGAAGTACATGCTGTTATAAACTCATGTGCTTCTTCCTGCGATGTCAAAATCGCTATTTATAGAAAAACTGCAAGTTCCAGGCAGAGGAAACTATTATTATTTAACATATACAATGTCCCAATAGTATGCAGAACACTGCCCCAAATGTTCAAGATTCCTACAAACTCCATGGTTCTTCAAAATTCAATTAAGGGAAGGAAAAAAGTCTTCTTGATTTAAAATTCTCTGAGTCATTTCTTATCATAAATAATAATGATCTAAAATTACTATGTTTGCATGTACCTCAGATTATAATAAATGCCATGTGTCAAAGGGGGTATTACTAGAGCAATTTTCAATATCTATATAATTAGTTCACATAATATATTTAATGGCCTGTTACATGTTTAGCTGGCAAGTTTCTACATTTACTAACCCCATAATTTTAAATTAGAAAATTATATTTCAACCTACTGTTTTTATTTTGACTGCATCCAAAATATATTAATTGTGGAACATACAGTCAATAATCAAGCCATTATGTCCCCAAGGTGTGTGAAATACACACATAGTGATGCCAATTGCATGAAATTTTCCTGCTAAACAGGGAAACAATTAAAGTTGTGTTAACTATAAAATCAGGATTACATTCATTTTAATAAAAGGAATAGGTTTACCTTATTATGTTTTTTAAACCTCAGACATACAGTCATGTGAATGGTAACCTAATGCTGACTGTATAAAATACGAACTATGCAAAGGTTTTACAGCTGGTTCTGATCAGCTGCCTTTGTTTAACATTAAAAGTTAACTTCCAGAAGACACATACAAGCTATAGGTAATGACTACCAGATGGAGATGTTCTTCCTGTTACTCTGTCTGATATCATAAAAAATATACTGTAAGAAGGGAAAAACAACTTGGGCAGAGACTCTGATGTCTTCTGTGATAAAGAGTAGGCTCTTCCCAACTTACGCCAGTCAGCAAAAGCAGAGACTCTTTGGCATCCAAATGCTTTTGTACTTTTATAATCAAGTGAGATAAGGTTATAGTCAGTGTACATGGACAAACATTTTTAAATTTCAATCAACACAATTATTAGCTCCTTTTTCCTATAAAAATGATTAAGTTGCAGTCTGCTGAGTGACGCTAATGACTTGTAACTCTCAGTCAGCACAGAACGGAGGCTTTCTCCCCATGCCACATGCTACCTTTCCACTGGATGTCCAACCACCATCCAGCCTCTTTACAAGCCCGGGCAGTCTAGATGCCCAGTCTCATAGCAGGACTCCTGAGAACAGTCTCACTGCCCCAAACTATTCCATCTACCAACATAAGGTTATCATCTAAAAATAGCAAATGAAAAACAAACTCACAACTTTAAAAGGCTCTCGATTTCTATTACATGTGGTCTGGTAGTTTTAAAATTTTTTATTTTTCTTTGTTTTTCTTCATGTACACTGTATTCCCCTGAAAATGAACTGTTCATTTCTCTCAAACTGTTTGTTCTCTTACCTATATCTTCCACTATCTAATTCCATAATGATTTCCAACCTCCACAAGATCAGAATTACTACTCCTTAGCACAACATAAAAATCATTCCCTTCATGAGACTTCCACGGATTCTGAGAGGAAGGACTAATCTCTCCCTAACTGAACCACTGTCATGCCTCATACAATATTACATCTTCATCAGTAGGACAGTTGACCTCTGAACAATGTGGGGGCTAGGTCAGCTGGCCCCTGCACAGTCAAAAATCCACGACTTCCGACTCCCTAAAAACTTAGCCCCAGGTCCTCAGTGTCCATGGGAGCTCCAGGACCTCTCGTGAATACGAAAATCTGCTGACGCTCAAGTCCCTCATAAAAAGTGGCAAGAACAATGCATGCATGGATTCCCAACCACAGATTAAAAATACTGTTTTCAATCTATTGTTTCTTAAATCTGTGGATGCAAAACCCAGGAATACAGAGGGCTGACTGTATATTTATTGGAAAACTTTCACATATCAGTGGACTTGTGCAGTGTCAGCCCTTTATATCCATTTCAGTATTTTTCACATCCACCACTGACTATTACCTCTGTAGTAAGGTAGAAGTTATCCTATCTGGTACCTAGAGTGTAGTGTTTTGCTTATGGTAGATACATAAGAAATGCTCATAGATTAAATAAACTCCTGGGTCTCTGCAGGGCCAAATGCAACAGTGGTATGGAAGATGCTAACAACAAAACTAACCTTCCCCTCCCCCCACAAAAGAAACCATTTTCACTTATTTAATTAAATGTTGTATTATCAGTAAAAATTAAAAATGCAATGAACACGTAAAGAAAGAGATTGAAGTAAAAAATATCCATGCTTCAATTTTTCTTCTTATCTACAATTTCATGAAATTTTTAAAATGTGTATTTTGAGGGGAAAAACATCAAAAAACAACATCGAAAAATAAATAATGGCACAGAGGGCCTAAATTTCAAAGAAATTCCGAAAAGTTAAAAATTCAACAGAAGTAGATGTGTGAAAGATTGGTTGAGAAACACTAATACCCAAATATAAGAAACAGGTAGAAGAAATTCCTGGCAGGCTCCAAACTCAAAGAAAAAAAAGCAAGTGATTAATGGAGGAGAAATGGAGACATAATCAAGCAAAAAATAGTCAGGATTTTCATCAGCAGAGCTAAGATGAATTCATGGAGGGCAGAGTCCATGGAACAGGGGGTCGAACCACTTAGAGCCTGTGTCCTGCACCCGAGAACCTAACGCTTTCCTACAACTCCTAAGATATGAGCAGACTCTCACAGGGTGTATCTTCTTAAGGTTGGACCACCCTGTGAGCGCATGCACGCCCCCTCATTGTGTGCAGCTGGATGTGAGGGGCTGGGGTGTCCACACACGTGCACGACAGACCCTCTGTCACGGAGCTAGAGTTTGTGAAGAGAAGGGAGATGGACTTGAAACTCCCACCATTTTCCAGTATGAGACTCTGTGAAGTCAGATATTTCTAAATTTGAACCTGCCAGTCCATACTGTTAGAAAGACATTTGTCAAAATAGGGGATGGAACATACTTATCTAACCATAAGTTACTTATAACTTTTAGCTATTTAGACATGTGGTATATGATGATAGATACAGATTCATTTTCAAAACCACAGCTCTATTTTATTTTTCACAGAGTAAAGGAACATATTTACAACATACAAAGTATGTAAATATATTTTACACATTACCCTAACTGAGTGATAGACTTGGGAATAAACTTTAGTGAGTAACAAATTATTTAGAGCAGAGAGACATCTGAATTGAAGTCGAAAAAGAGAAAATAGGGCAAAAAAGCTTTGCTAGAATTAATTAAAAATGATGAGATCTAACTAGATATTTTTGAGAAGACTAAAATTCTTGAAATAGAAGAAACATACTGCCAATAATACTGTGGATTTTAAAATACTTAACTCAGTAAAATGTAGGATTGGGGAAACAAAGGAGAAAAAGTATCAACTAAACAAAAAGCTGGTTCTATGAAAAGATCAATGAAAACAATAGTATGCTAACCAGGATAACTAAGAAAAAAGACAGAGAGCACAAATTACAAAAACCAGACATGAAATTGCCACAAAAGTATAAATAAAAAATGACTGTGAAAGCAGTCATGCTTGGCACACTCTCCATAAAGCAAAGAAGAAATCAAACCTCTAACTGAAAATTACATGGCTAGCAAAAGAAAACAGGAAGCTATGGGTCAAAGTTAAAACTGTAATCATGAGAAAATTGATAGCCATAAACCTATTTGCTGTTAAAGATTAAAAAATAGTGAAGTTATTCCTAATCTTAAGAAATTAGGGAACAAAGAACAATAAACCAGAAAGAGTGACAATATAAAATATAGTAATCAAAGAGAACACAGGAAAAAAAAGTGTAGAACCAATACAGCAATATGGATTGCTATATTGTGCTGACTCTTGTAGACCATGAAAGCTGATAATCTCCCTTGCAGATTTATTAAGGTATAAAAAAAAGAGAATAAATGTAGACAGTATAAGGAAGGACTACTCCATAGGTATGAAATAAAGGAAAACAGGCATTTTTTTTTTTACTTTCATAATCCAAATGCAGAAGTGAAATCAGTTAGGACAAACTTTCTGATAAATCCCTCACTATCAGAAACTGCGAACGAGCAGATTTCTGCTCGTTCGCAGTTTCTGACAGCAGGGTATCCTTAGCCATCAGAACTTCCTGTGTGAATTCGAATCTGAATTCGGGACCTGAATAGATTTGGGTAACCAAAGAACATTCTTATACTACATGCAAACCTATGGCCACTGTATTCTTCAGGACCAGGTTCATCTGCTCATCAAAGAACACACCAAAATGAAGCATTTTATATAAAATGGAAGCTTCTTTTCCTCTCCTGCAAAGAACTGGATCCCAAAGTAGGTAGTCTAGTGCTGCTCTGGTAGCTCTCCAATGCCATCTACAACCTATTCTCTGCTCCACCCTCCTGGTGCATGGCTTTCACCCTCTGATCATTTTTAAAAAAACTATTGTATATTTTTCCATTACCATTTAGTCCTCTTACACCACCCTCACCCCTGCTATCACCACACTGCTGTCCATCTCCATGAGTCCTTTTCCGTCTTTGCTCAGTCCCTCCTCAGATCATTTTTAAAACATGGTGGCTGCTGGAGCTCTAGCCACTGCTTCTGAGCTTTAGACCAAAAAGGAGGAGGGAAGCTAGCTCCTTTTGAGCAGGCTTCCCCAAAATCTCAAAGATTTGTCATACAGTAATGCCTGACTATAAGGGTGCCTGGAAAACGTAGACTTCTGTTTTGGGCAGCAGTGTGTAAAAAACAGGAAGGAGTTCTGTAGCTAGAGATAGAGATGAGAATGGATGTATGATTAAGCAACTATTAATTGCAGTCACTGCAATGAATTTGAAAACCTAAAGAAAAGTTTTCTAGCAAAACACAAATTATTAAATTTAACCTTAACAGTAAACATCATGACCAGACCAATTACCTTAGAAGAGCCTGAGAAATTTTTAAAGGATCAACCATTTTAAAAGACCCTAATGTCAAAAAAAAAGCTTTCACATTATTTCAAGCTAACCTTTAAGGAACAGATTATTCAAATTTTAATTAAACTATTACAGGACATATGGCTCATTTTATGAAATCAGAATAATGTTAAAAATTAATATGCAGGTATAACTAGGAAAATACTGCAAAAATACTGAAAAAAGAATAATAAATAGAATCCAGAAATATAATGAAAAGATCACATACTATAATCAAGCAGTTCCAAGAATACAAGAAAATTTCAATTTTCAAAATTCTAATTTCAAAATTTCAACTTCAAAATGTCAAGAAAATTTCAAAAAAAAACCTAACACTCTAAAAAATAACATGATTAGAGAGAAAAGAATCATATGAATAGATAACAAAATAGAATTTGATAGAATTCAGGAGTGCTTTTTAGAACCTCAAATTATATCAAAATAATAAAAAACTGCTTAAAAAGAATTAAGAATGGTTAATAAGAACTACAACAAACACCATTCTAAATACAAAGATGGTAATGCACTTTCCAAATAAACCATAATAATTCAAATGGATAACAAAAATACAAAAACCATCTGCTAGAAAAATGGATGAGGGCTATAAATAGACTATTCACAGAACAACAAATTGAAGTGGCTGAAGACGTGTGGGAAATTTTTTACTGCGTGGGCAGTAGTTAAGAAAGTGCAAATCAATGTAGCAGTGAGACATCACTAAAAATCTTCAGATAGGCAATTACAGGGGTGCAATGTCTCTGAAGAGGTAAAATATCTAGTAGTATTGATACAGGGTGCAGCCAAGAGAGGGACCCCAAAAAGGGATTTGGAATGGGGTCCAGAACCCAAGGTGTCCAGGAAATATTAAGATATCCTCACCTCTTCCCCCGCAACAGGTGTGAGTTGGGGGAAGGGACAAATGGAGCAGGGCCATTGAGCTGCTTTGTATGGCAACAGCTTTGCAGGTAACCTCTGGCATGGTCATTTAACATATCTATAGCCTTTAACTGGTTTCATAGATATGTTAAATAGCAGTGGGCATTCTTTGAGCCAGGGAGAAGGGAGTGACTTCCACTCTAGACATAACTGGGAGGCAACTCCCCCTGGTTACAGCGTCTGGGTGAGAGCTTGGAGATGACTGGCTCCACACCATGGGGCCACACCTGCCCAGACTGACAATGGCAGCCCAGTAAAACTAGAAGGATATTGGAGTCCTGGCAGGTGTAGCCAATTGTGGGAGGAGTCGGAAACGGGGCTGCAGAGGAAGACTGGCGCGGAGATTTAAATGCAGACGTGGCAGCCATTGGGAGGAGAGCCATGTGGACTTGGAAGCGCACAGATCCCCTTGCAGCTTTGCAAGAGGAGAACCACGAGGCTTGGCGAGACTGCAGACCCTCGCAGCTCTGGTGGAGGAAAGAAGAGGCATTGCCTGGACGGCAACACAGCTGATGGTGCCAGCGGCCTGGGGACACGGACGTGTACTGCTTTTCCTGAGTTATGGTAGCTTGAATTAGGGCAGCGGGAGAAGGAAGCACTGTGGGCATCAGTAGTTGGCCTAAAGGACTTTGATAGTTTAATGGGGACATTAGGTCACTTATTTAAGTTTGTATATCCTTAAATAAACCTTTCCTTTTCACAAATCTCTGGCATTGAGAGATGTCTTTCCGACTGGTGGTGGACAGATGAGCACAGTAGGTGCTCCAGATGGTATAAGTATACCATCCTCCAGAGTCTGGGCCCCTGTGTGTGTATGTGTGTAACTGTTGTGTAACAGTTTTGGGCTTCCCTGGGTGGGCCAAATATTGTCCCCCCTTAGACCTCTGTTCTGTAACAGTATCTACTAAGACACATTTTGTTCAACAATTCCAATCTGGGGTATCTGGTACAAAAAAGGTATGCATTATAAGAATAATGGCTATAGCTATGTTTGTTTGAAGCAGCAAAACATCAGAACAGTCATGACTGTCTACCAATAATGTAACAGTTGAATGAAATATGGTATAATTTCATTCCTTGGAATGTCATAACACAATGAAAAAAATGAGGGGTTGACAAGAGATTACCTATGAAAAGCAAGTAGCAGAAAATTATACAAGTAATATGATCTCGGTTGTGCAAAACAATGACAAAAGGTCGCTAGTATAGTTACAACTTTTCTCTACATATGTATGGAGGATGGAAAGCTATATAGCAGGTTGTTATCAGTAGGTACTGAGTAGGAACTAATGGGAGAGTAAATTTAAAAAGTGGTCACAAGCTACACATACATTTGTTTAAAAGTCTACATCTTCATGCGTGCACATTATGGAAGGAGAGATGCAAAAGGATGGTCGTCAAAATGCTGACAAAGATTATCTCAAAATGGGTATCAGTTCAAATTCAGAGGACTTCTACTATCTTCCTGTCTTCGGCGTACACTACAGTGAGCACGTACAGAGAAACGCAGGGGGGTGCCAGAGGAGTTCAGAGGATGGAGACGGCACTGTCTGACATTTTCAGTGAGAGAGAAAACAGTTACTGAACATTCAAGTTAAAAACTTAATTGGTTATCACATATCAATAAAATTTAAATGTTTGACTTCAAGTTTTCAATAGAACAATTTTTTCCATAACACATATATTTTAAGCTCTAGCTGATGCAGTAAAAAAAGACCAAATGATTGACTTTGGCTAGATGAAGCTATAGACCAAAAGAAGTGCAGAACTACACAGCTCTTCACTTTCCCTGGGTCAGTATTTATTATTTACTTTCACAACTTTGTTTTCAGAAAGAAGAAAAAAAAAAGAAAATATCAGGAGCATTTCAAAATTTAAAACAAATGATTTTTGAACTGTCTGCCATTTTGGATTAGCTTTATTTATTTCTGGTGAATGAGAACTGTTATCAAATTTTAGATATAAAATAAACTCAGCAGCTTAGACACAATACTGTATTGATATTAAAGAAAAGTGAAAGAATAAATAAGTTTTATATGTCCCACAGAGAGATAATTAAGTTCTGCCAATTTCTGCCATTTCCCCTTCACTTTTACACTTCAATCAAGATTTTATAAAAAGTAAGTCTACTTTGACGTAAACTTTAGGTAGAAATAAGAGGTCACTTTAAAAAATACAGCTTATAATTATCTTTAAGGAAAGAAATAGATATTTTCTGCTTCACTTATTTGAGCGAATGAGAAAAGAAACCAAGTCACAGACTACTGTAGGTTGAAGACATCTATGGTCTTATTCAATATAAGGGCAGGGAAGTTATTTATAGCATATATTGTAAGGTAAATTACCCCCTCACATTGTAATATCAAGTCTAAATCCTCCAACGTCGGCAAAAGAAAGTCTCCAGTTGAAGAGGCTCAAGAGAGAGATCTGTCAGGAGCTGTAATTCCAGATCTCTGAAATCCATCCTCCATTGTCAATCCTGGAGGAGTCGGATGTGGCTTCATAAAGAAAATCATAAAGTCCATAACATATGAACATGTGTACATGTGTGTGGAAAGATTAACATTTTGGTTTCATTCTTTCTCATAGTTGATATGGAAAGTTTCTTTCCTGTAAATAATTATCAATCACCTAAGTAACTACAAATTCCATTCTGATACAGCTGTTATCCTGGCAGTAAGACATCAGATCGGAGTGTGGAGGAGACGGGTAACACCTCCGACTGCTCTGAGCCCGTGTGTCTACTATGCAGCGCAGTGCAAAAAGATGTAACTTTGATTTACATTTGCATGTAAAAAATTTAGCTATAGTGAAATTACCTGTTTAACTGCATAATTAGATTCTTAAAATGACCAACACCTCAAGCTGTCCTAAATATTATATTAGTACTGCAGTTTAAGTTTTATGCTTTCGAAGGTTTAATTAATTTAAGCAAATTTTAAGTTAAGGTGACTTAAACAAAATCTTGATAAAACATTCCACAGCAATTTATTCAGTAGTATTTACACTTAAAAGGATTATTAGTATCTCAAAGGCTTTTACAAATAAGTGAAACAAGCTACCTTATTTCTCTACAGCTATCACATTTTTTAACTAAGTATTGAAAATCAAAGTTTAGAAAGAATAATTCGAGTAACAGACAAATGTAGTCTAATACAATGGCCCACTTTTTAGCATAAATGTCTCTTATTACATAAATGATATACACTATTACAATGACCATAATACAAATTAAACTCTATTATAGGATGTGAACACTTGGAAGATTTTAGATATCACTGCAACCCTAATGTCCAATATAAGACATTCGGCAGACCTTAAAATACTTGAGTCAAATGAACAACTTAAAATCAGGTTTTGCTTTGTTTTATGAGAATGTCTAAATTATCAAATAAAATACTTAATCCTTTTGTATAAAACTAACATACCTTATGTTAAAAGAGTACTAGAAAAGCAAATCCTACTGTATTAAATAATGCTAATGGAGAGTTAAATAATATCAATACAGTGAATTGACACTTAAAAAGGTTAAAAAGATAAATTTTATGTCATGAGTATTTTACCACACACACACTGGAATAGGCATACCCACCAGAAACACTGAAATAAAAAAGAAAGCCATACCAAGTGATAGCAAGGATGTGGCATAAAAACAAGGCCCATGCACTGCTGATAGGGGTATAAACTGATGTCAGCACTCCGGAAAACTATTTGTCAGTATTTATCAAAGTTGAAATTTTCATACTATATAAAACACCTCCCCGAAGTATATCCCCCAAAATGTGTGCCTACGTTGATCAAAATACCTGTACAAGAACATCCCCAGGAACATTATTAATAATTGCTCTAATTTGGAATAACCCAAATGTATATGAAAAGTGAAATGGGCAAATAAACTGTGGTGAATTGATAGAATGAAATAAATCACTGTTACACATAACAACACGATGCTTCTCACAAACATGAAGTTGAGTAAATGAAGCTAGACCCAGAAAAATATACACTGTAAGATTTCATTTATATGAAGTTGAGACACGGGCGAGATTAGATTTATGGTGCTAGAAGTCATAATATGCTGTTCACAGAACAAAAATATAAGACATATACTGGGATAAAATATTTGTAGATTATATATCCAACAAAGAACTTGTATTCAGAACAAAGAAAGAACTCTCTACATTCAGTAGTAAGAAAACAAACATTCCCATTAAAAATGGGCCAAGGACCTGAACGGTTTATCAAAGAGGACACACCTATGGTAAATAAGGAACAAAAATAGTTTTAACATCATTGCTATTCAGGAAGTGCAGATTAAAACCATAAAGAGGTACCACTATACACTGATAAGAATGACTAAATAAAAAATACTCGCAATATCAAATGCTGGTGAGGATATGGAAAAACTGGATCTTTCATACTTTGCTAATGGGAATGCAAAGTATAGCCACTTTGGGAAATGGTTTGGCAGTTTCTTTCAAAATTTTTCAGGAGGATCTTTAACTCTGGAATCTAAAATGCACTTCCCATACAATCCATCAACCACAAATCCATGGCATTTACCCTTGAGAAATGAAACCTATGTCCACACAAAGACTTACCTGCAAAATGTTCATAGCAGCTTTATTTGTAATAGCCTAAAAGTGGAAACAATTCAAATGTCCTCCAACATGTGAAGGAATAAACAAAGCATACTATCTCCATGAAAAGGAATACTACTCACATATAAAAGAACACTCTACTGATACCTGACAACTTGGATGGATTTCAGGACCTTTATACTGAACTTAACAAGGCAATCTCAAAAGATTACATACTATGTGCTTCCATTTCAAATCTTACAGAAATGAAGAATTTTAGTGGTTCCCAGGGTATAGGGAAGAAGGGTGGATAGGGAGGAGCTATGCAGATATAAAGGAGTGACAGGAAGGGGTTTCTGTATCTTGACTGTGGTGGCGGTGGTTACACAACTCTCCACATGTGGTAAAACGTCACAGAAGTACACACACTCCCGCACAAGAGCATGTAACAACTGCAGAGATCCTGGTTAACAGCGCTGTCCTAATGCCAACTTCCTAGTGCTGACCACGTACTCTAGTTATGTAAGACGTTACCATGGGAGAAGCTGGATGCAGGGTTCATGGGAATTCTCTGCACTCTTTTGCAGCATTTTGTGAGTCTATAATTAATTCAAATTAAAAAGTAAACAGCAATGACAAAAAAGTCATAGAGTGATTATCCATGGAAAGGCTATCAGTACCCAGAAGGAGGCACGAGGGTTCCTGTGTGCTGGTCGCACTGGGCATTGGTCACATGGGTGTGCTCCTTTGTGACCATTCCTCGAGCTGCAAATGACTCAGGTACTCCTCTGTGTTCGTGTTTCCCTAAAGAAGTTTACTGAACGAGAAGAAAGTAAGTATGATCTTCATTAACCGATAGATTTCCTAGAGAATTTGTGCTTAAAATGTACATCTGAAAGAGTACTTGTGTAAATCCTGTTCAAAAATAGTAAATACACAACAAATGTATCTTAACTTGGGTACAGTTACTTTGCTCAGAATTCTTCACATTCCTGTAACTTAAAGTTTACAGCACAACAATTACGTTACTAGATTCACAATAACACCACCTACTGGGTTCAATGAAGTCCTCCTGTAATACCACATCTTCTTTCTGAGCCTTGACAGTAGAAGCAGTGTGGATAATGACTACTCCGGGATGATGGGCACAAAGCAGGCTTTCCTGAGCAATAATAACATGTGTTCACACTACCTTTAGAACAAAAATTCCTTAAAACATTGACTATCATTTCTGCCTTCAATTTCTCATCTCCAAGAATATTGGTTATTAATTCTAAAAAGACTGGTCCACAGCACTGACATAGAACTACTCTTGCTAAATCTTACTAGTTGCAGTCATCAACTCTCCACCCTCATTTTACTCAGCCTCTCAACAGCACTTGAAACGCCTTCCTCTGACTACCAGGACACCACACACTCCTCACGTCACCCACCTCCTTGCCTGTGTCTTCTTTTCTTCAACCTGTGAGTACTGGAATACCTCCAGTCTTCTGTCTTTTCCCTTCTCCTCCCAAGTGATCTCACACTGTATCTCATGACTTTACATTCCATTTATATACCAGTGACTCCGAAATTTTTATCCTGATCACAACCTGCCTCATGAACTCACGTCATATATAAGACAACTTCTCTACTTAGATGTCTGAGAGACTTCAACTTTAACACAGTATCAAATGCTAAATTTTGCTGCAAAGCGTTATTCATCTAGTCCCTCCAAAAACACAGAGGTCATCCTTGATTTCGTCCATACCTTCAAATTTATATCCACTCTGTCAGAAAGTCCCTTGGTGCCACTGTGAGACCAGACTGGCCCACTTCTCTCCTCCGCCACCACCACCATGGCAGTGTGTGCTACCTCGGAGCAGGGCAGAAGTCTTTCAACCAGTCTACCAGCTTCTACTCTGAAACTCCTACAGCCTAATCACTGCACAGTAGGTGGGGTGATCTTTTAAAAACCTTAAATCATGCAGAGGGCTCTGGAGATCTGTTACACAACAATGTGCATGTGGTTGAAAATACTGTACTGTACAATGAGAAATTATTAGCATTGCAAAAAAAAGAGTTAGTGACTCTACTTCACTTTAACAGACATAACATTGAAACTGATGTGCTTTTGCTTGGAGGTCAGACACATTCTAAAAAAGAGAAAAATTTTTTAAAAATCTTAAATTATAGCAAAATCATGCCCCTATTTAAAAACCTTAGTGGTTTCCTATCAGAATTGGAATGAAATTCAACTACTTAGCATGATTTATCTATCAATGTAAATCAAACCTTTTAAAAACACCTGTCCTGTACAAGTCCAACAGAGTGAAAGTGACACAGAGAGAAACACAGTGCCTAGATAATCTGGCCCCGGTCTACCTTTCACACTTCATCTCTTACCACTGGATCCATCACTGCCTCCACACCAAACACACTGATGTTTCTCACTGTTCCCGAAGTATGTTACAGTCTCAGCGGCCTTTACACTTCCTGTTCCCTTAAGTCTGTTCTTCCACTAGAGCTATGCTTTGTATCTATCTTGATACAATTTAATTTTTTGCTCAAATATAATATCCTCTGATGTAATCTAACTTTATTTCTCCCTTTGCTCATCCTCCGTTATTTTTTTCATAGCAGGTAATATTACCTATTCTTATTTATTTATTGTTCTTGAACAAAAAAATATAAGCTCCATGAGGGAAGGGACTTCATGCTACCATTATATCCCAAATGCCTAAAAAAATGATTGGAACATTTATCACATTTATCAATAAACCTTTGATGAATGAATGAATGATGGAGCCCCTGTGTGGCTAAGAGTCCCAAATAATCTAACTCTACCACTTATATATCCAGTATAATTGAGGAGACAGGATTTTGCTTATAACAGAATCCACATCATTATGTACTATTTTTAACAGGATTCTACATTAAGAGTAACAATATAAAATTTCAGTAGTTGCAAAATATTTTACTCTTGGGACTGATTAAAACACGAAACCAGAAACTATTCTAAAATAACCGCCTGCTCCGGCAGCTTCAGCCAATTGTTACTCCTGGAACAAAGGGAACACACCAGGTGAACTTTCACTGAGGTCTGTGTACGTGTAATGCCTTCTTCAATTTTCATCTGGGTTTCTAAATGAAATAAGCAATTTGAATAAAATAAAAGCCAATGAATTGGTAAATAAAAAAAGGTGTAACATCTTTGCCTTTTCACTAAGTGCCTGGAAAAATATATGATTTGAAATTTTACTCTGCCATGTCTTATAACAGGCAGGCTTAAATATCTGACTAAATATTCTCTAGCATCCGTAAATATAGAATCACATTTTATATGAACATTATTTAGTACTGCTCCAATTTTAACTCAACATGAATAAATACATGTTGATATTCCGAATTTTAAGCTTCAACCCATTTAAGCCAAGGAAAACTACGTACTCCACAACTGTTACCTACATAACTACTCATTGTTGTTATGTCTGACAAGTTCCTTTCAGACTTTTTGTCACATATGTTGGAGTGTAATTTAAGAGACTGAGCACCTCTTTTCTAGGAACTGGGCTGATTAATGGGTGAAAGAGAAATCCTGAAAACATGAACTCAGATACATACTAAAATCCAAACAAAAAAAAAAGATCATGTAAAAAACTAAAATGACTAAAAATGAGAAATGGTAATCAAAATTCTTTCTACTTGTTTTCTACATTTCTCTGTTCTTATCTTTTCTGTTGATGAAAACAGTATGAAAACCTCATTAGAAACATATCTCCAAGTAAAACAGTGTCTGTCTATCAAACAACAGATTATAACTAGTAAATGGATGAAAGAAAGGAAGGTAAAATTTTTTCTCATCTTGGGAAAAGATGTTACATGAACTATAAAACAACAGCTTTATGAGATATTCCCCCCTTTGGAGTTCTTAGATCAACTAAAAACATCATCACTAGTATTAAAAATAAACCTAATTCAATTATGATATGTTTGCTATATTTAAAATGTTTGATTTTAGGTATGATGAAATCATACTCCAGTGAAAGATACATTTGAATATTCCAATATTCTGAAGTTTTACAGCAATTCTAATAGAAATGACTTGAAATTTAGTCTTTATCACTGACTTTCTAAATTCTTAAATGTCCAATATTAGTTAAAGATAAATGTTGAGTCAATATATTGTACACCTGAAACAGATATAATATTGTATACCAACTATTCTTAAATAAAAATAATTAAAAATTTTTCATCTTACTGAGAAAGTCATTTTCCACTATAATTAACGGCATCAAAAATGAAATAAATAAATTTCATTATGTGCAATGGCACCTAGATTTTTGATTCAACAATAGCTTACTGCATAAATAATTTTTTGAACTAATATATACACTTTCACTTAACGGCTAATAATCTGATCCTAATATAGATCTTTAAACATTATAACTAGAAAAACTGGACCACTTAAATCACCCTCAGGAATTCACAACAAAATAGTAAACACATAGCATTCACAAGGTCACCCGTTTCAGAAGTTATAAACAACGCAATCTTGCCTTAGTCCTGCTCAAGTAAGTGTTATCACTCTCAACGCTTACATGAGTGTGATTTGTTACCTTTATCACCAGGAACCAGACTTACGTAAACAAAACCGTACGTTTGACTTGTGACTCGAAGAAACTGTGGATATGACAAAACATTGCGGTTTGAAGAGTCATAGTTTTAAAAACTCCCTCAAGTTCCTTCTGCTTCTAAAATTCTATGATTTTCTGAGTTCTGCTGTATTCAAAACAGCCTCAGCAATAGTCTAACAATGGTGTCATCTATACAGCTATAAAAACTGTGTTAAACTAGAGTTGAAAATAGGAGTTACTTATATGTTAACAGGTGCAATGTTAAAAATGTTTCATGTAATTCTCGTTCTGTAGCTATTAATAATCAAATTCAGTATTTAAAATATCAGGAATAGTGAACACTAGGTGTCAGTGTAAGAAGTGGAAAAATAGATTTAAAAACTTATTTCCAATCAGGTGTGTAACAAAGAAATCAAAAGCAGCTGTGACCACATTTATTTATAATTGCATAATTCAGTTAACAAGCCAATCTTTCTTTCAAACAAAAATCCCAATTCCAAAACCATCAAGAGTTTAAAATCAGATTAAGCTGATTATTAGAAGTTACAAGTCTTTTGTAACTTCAGCTGCATAATGCACAAAAAATAATTTTACTTTTAAGAATACATTATTTTGAAATATACTGTTAAATGCAGGTATAAGTCTAAAGTATTATGTTGCATGATTCTAGCCAGTACGAAGAACTTTTTTTCAAAATAATAATGTTGGATAATTAATAAAGGACAATGAATTTAAAAATTTCCCCTGAAGTCTCCTCCATAAATTTCAAAGAATTAGAAGTTAAAATGCTTAAGGGGTCAGTTCACACAAAAAAGAAGAAGAACATATGAACTCAGGAAGAATAATTGACTCTTCCAAAATTCTAGTAGCTAGAGGCTTAAAAAAAGATAATCATCATCAACAATAAAAATAATAAGGAAAAGGTAATATTAAAATATTGCCTCATATTTTACAAAGTGCATTCGTAAGAAATACCTAATTTAGGCCCAATAATAATACCAATGAATTTGTATTCAGTTTAGTCCAGTGTTCACCGGGGTCTGGAACTCTCTTGTATCTACTGAACCTTCTTTCGCCCACCCACTCCTCCATTTCTCTGTTTCGTCTCTCAAACACCACACCATTATCTGCTTATTAAATCCTCCCATGTATTTTTCAAGCATGTTGTGCAACTTTTTCATACAATATTCTCAAAGTCATTCATTTCTGGGAAGCGAACAAAACTAAATATAATAGTCATCACTAAAACACAAAATGATGGAACCAAAAAAATCATTTAGGAGAATACTCAAGGATTTACACTGGGAAAAAATACATGCTTTTAGTCAACAGTGTGCTCTTGTTTCACTGACAGTGTGTCTATTTAAATTATAGTCATACAATAAGAAAGCATGAAGTTTATGCAAACGCTTTCGAACTCTAGAATTGAAAGAATTAAGGAAGGCCATTAAGACTGCTCTGTGTCTGCAGGTTTCTTCTCAGGGACATAAAGTCAGGTGGGAACAGACAAGGAGGGAACGGGAACTTCACACATAATAAATTATATAATGTAAGATCTCTAATCATATCAAGAATGAGAGGTACAGGAGAAACAGAGATATGGTGGGACATTCAAAGCAGAAAAGTGGCTTCAGAAATACAGACAGCATATGCTATTTTTTTAAGGGAATTCATTTTCTGCATCTATGCGTTTTTTAAAATATTTACTTTAGATTACAGTTGGCATACAATATTATATTAATTTCAGGTGTACAAACATAGTGCTTAGACATTTATATACATAATGAAGTGATTACTCCGCTAAATATAGTAACTATCTAGCACCATACGTAGTTATTACAATATGATTGCCTATATTCCCTATGCTGTACTTTACATCCCCATGACTACTTTTATAACTGCCAATTTGTACTTCTTAATCCTTTTTACCTTTTCACCCATCCCCCCTACATCCCTCCCATATGACAAACATAAAGAAGTCAGAGAAAGACAAATACAGTTTGATTTTACTTATATGTGGATTCTAAAATGACAAAATAGACAAAACAAAAACAACTCAAAATACAGAGAGCTATGACTATTTAAACTATTTCTAATGCCTATGCCTTTGATCCCATGTTGTTCAGATATTCATGATGAAAATTTCCCATTGTTAACTGAACCCTGCTTTCACTAAACGACAGTGTGGATCAGTGTCTCTGTGCTCATTTACATAACGCCTATGAGGCAGGTAAATTCCTACAGATGAGTAAACTAAGACTTACTGAGATTAAGAAATGTGCTTCAAGTTGTATAAGTTAGCAAGTTAGGGAGCCAAGACACAAACTCGGGGATGTTTGTTTCTAAAAACCTTCCATTTTACTAGTATTTCCCGACTGACGGTTCACAAGGTCTTGTGGTTTTTGTAGCAGTAAACAGGAATGTCACATGAAGAACGCTGATTACAAAGCGAGAAAGTGTCAAATTGGTACAGGTAACGTGCTAACTCTAATTCGGTACTTCCATCAGTTTTTCACACAGATGAACACTGAAAGTTGTCACGGTAGCTTTGATTGTTGTATCATTTTGAACTAATTTATTCTTGCTGATACAGGATTTACACCCACAAGTCTATTTTACAGATATTAAAATATCATTCAGAGCCTGTCATCATCCAACTAAGAGCTGGTAATATCCCTTACCTAAGTATTTCAACATCTTTCCTCTAAACAGACCTCTCCAGAACTGGCATTGTGAGTCTTGCACTATTCCATACAAAACAGCCAGGTTATTCTATCCACTTTCCTAACAATGTCACTTCCTAAAATTTTCAATCCCCTAGCAGCCTGCAGCATTACATATAAATTCCTCACTTTGAAATTCATTGACCTTGAAAATACAGTCTCAGGCTTCTTTTTTATCTCTTTCTCTAGTGCATGTTTAAGAAACATTGTTGATACTCCCAACTGAAAATCCACATGGCATGATCAGAGGTGATTTCATGTAAACCAAAAGCTAAACATGAATTCTTGGCATTAATGCAAACTCTGTGCAATTTATCTGACATTTAAAAATAGGAATTTTATTCCTGACAACATCATTCAAATCTATTCTGAAATCCAAACATAGTTTTAGTAATTAATGGTTACTATGTGGCTTATCCAAGCATAAAGACTTAGGTAAAACAAAGAAACAATTGATTTTAAAACTTAAGTGTAAATTTAAAAAATGTATTAATCATCATTCCCTCTTTTGGAGAGAAGCCATTTGGTCTTTAATAAAGACACAGATAATTTCTTGCTTCCAAGGAATGCTCATTTCCTGACTAGCACAAAAAAAGAATAAATTAGATGTGTTAGAGAAATAAACCTGAATTCTAGTAGTTTCATTATTTCCACAAGTGGGACATGTGAAAATAGTAACTATATCACTGCCTGATATCTAATTTATATGAAAATTCACTGGCTTTATTTTATACCCAACATGATAGAAAATACCAAAGATTTTTTAGGGGAAAAAAAAGAGCTAACACTTTTGCTTTTAAATTAAAAAAACTTAAATACTGAGTTTCTAGCAAACATAAGGCACTTATAACAACCTTATTCTTAGCTTGTGGATTTAGGAAGAATAACAATAATTTTTTAAAGCAACTATAGACAGTATGATTGAACAGAATAAAAAACTGAGACTTCTCTGATGGAGGTAAAAAATATGAGAAGAGACTGGAAAAAAATAGTCTTTTCATTATATGTGGACCCTGAGAAATCTGTTAGGAAAACTATTAGGTATTTTACTTCTCATAGGATCACCAAGTCTTACTGTAGTCTAGTGACCTTAAACACAACAGTCTTCAAGAGGAAACTTTCAAGGAGCAACCCCTCAGCCCTGAGGAAAAAGACTTTACTAGAACTTTTCTTTTTGAACAAGCAGAAATTTGGTAATATTCAGGAAAAAGTGCACAATATTTTAAATATCTTTTCCAATTATGTTTAAATCTATTCTCTCTTATACATTCAATTACCCTTGTTGCAATTTCTATTAATTGATTCAATGTTATCGACTTACCCATTATGCCTAAGATGTTTTGCTGGCTAAGACCATTCCTCGTGTAGAAGAATCTTACTTCTTCTCTCTGTAAACTTAAAGTATAGTAAATCTCCACCAGAGACTTGAAATTGAACTTTTTTCCACACCCAAAGAAGATTCTGTTAACCTTTCTTGGGATTTCTCTTTTCCATCACTTCTTTTTCCCCCCACCATTCTTCACAAGCCCATTGAAAAAATATAAATCCTATTTCAAAAACAATACCCTTTACTTAAAATAACCTCAGAATACAAAAATTTAGAAGGAATCTTAGAGATATATACAGTATACTAGGTCAGAAAAGTACTCATTTGTACCTATACAGGAATCAGCATATTTCATTTTAAAAATTCTCCTAATCCCTAAAGCAGCAATGACTTGAATTACACGTCTACTAGTTATAAGCCGTGTGACTTTGGACAAGTTGCTTAATTTTTCTGTCCTTCATTTTCCGAATCTATAAAATGAAGATAATGCCTTCTAACTACTAGGTTTACTGTAAAATGTTTGTTACAAGAGATGCCATTCTGTCAAAGTGTACATAGACTGAAAGTTTAAAATTTAAATATTTTTATTTTCTTAAGTTCATTTGCTAAATCAAGAAATGTTTACATAAATTTGGGGGGGAACAGGTTTTTGGTCTTTTAAGAAATATGTTGCATTGTATATTAACTAAATCTTCCATATTAAGAAAAATGTTATTATTGTGAGACATCTTTCTAAGTGTGTCACACACTATCTTTAGTGTCTAAAGAATATCCCAAATGCATCAACTTTCTCTAATTGTTTAAAGCCTTCACTGTGAATAACAATCATCATACTTTGTTTCAGGGACATATTTTATAAATTTTGATCTAGACCACCTAGATATCTATAATTTTGTGTATTTGTATTTTTTTGGCAATTATTTTCTCTTGACTCACATACTCTCACTTACTGCTGTTTCTTATCGATACCTGACTCAGTAACTAATTGCCTTGGTCCTCGCCATTCTGCTGCTTCTACTCTACTGCAAAGAAGGAAAACAGATTGGACACACTCTGACGAACGAGCAGGATGTTAATAGTGCCTACTGACTTTTATTGCTTACTGTCAATTCTTATCAGGATTAGAGTGTAAATTCAGTATAATCTTACGGATAATGAATATAAGCTTCAAAATTAGTCTCAAACATTCCTAAGATTTTTTTCTTAAGCTTTTTCTAATTGACACATTTATTTAATAGACCTTATATCTCCTTCCTTTCACTTTAAAAATTTGAAGTCAATTTTATATAAGTGCCTCATATAGAAATAATACCTTATGAATTTCAGGTTATATACATTACTTAGAATTTCAGAACAATTTACTCTAGAGAAGTATTAAAGTATAGCTAATATATTTTGGGAACCTAAGAATGAGATTTATATATTCATCAAGAGACATAAAATTATATCCCTAATAAAACATCAGGATGGATGCAAACACAATATTTGAAGGGATAAAAAAAATTTTTTTTAATATTTTATTGTTTACACTATTGCAACTGTCCCAATTTTCTCCCCTTTGACCCCCCACCACACAGCCCACCTCCACACCTATAGTCAATCCCCACACTGTTTTCCATGTCCATTGGTCATTCATATATGTTCTATGATTAGTCCCTTCACCTCCTTTCAATTAATCCCCACCTCACCCCTCTGGTTCTGTTTTGCTCATTAGTTTATTTTGTTTTTAGATTCCACTTATAGGTGAGATCATATGGTATTTATCTTTCACTGACTGGCTTACTTCACTTAACATAATATTTTCCAGTTCCATCCATGCTGTCACAAAAGGTAAGAATTCCTTCTTTTTTACTGCTTTGTAGTATTCCATTATGTAAATGAACCACACTTTTTTGATCCCCTCATCTACTGATGGCCACTTAGGCTGTTTCCAAATCTTGGCTATCGTAAATAGTGTGGCTATGAACATGGGGATACATAAATTCTTTTGAACTGGTGTTTCAGGATTCTTAGGGTATATTCCCAGCAGTGAAATTGCTGGGTCAAAAGATAGTTCCATTTTTGATGTTTTTGAGAAAATTCCATACAATTTTCCACAGTGGCTGCACCAGTCTGCATTCTTACCATCAGTGCACTAGGGTTCCCTTTTCTCCACATCCTCACCAGCACTTGTTGTTTGTTGATTTGTTTATGATGGCCATTCTCACCAGTGTGAAGTGATATCTCATTGTGGTTTTAATTTTCATATCACTGATGGCTAGTGATGCTGAGTATTTTTTCATATGTCTATGAGTCATCTGTATGGAAGCATATACCATGTTCATGGATTGGAAGAATTAACATCATTAAAATGTCCACACTACCCAAAGGAATCCAGATGCAATGCAATTCCTACTAAAATACTAACAGCATATTTCACAGATCTAGAACAAATATTCCAAAAATTTATATGGAACAAAAAAAAAAAAAAAGACCCCAAATAGCCTCAGTAATCTTGAGAAAGAAGAACAAAAGGAGGGATCTTAGCACCTGATACCAAACTGTACTACAAGGCCACTATAATCAAAACAGTCTGGTACTGGCATAAAAACAGACACATAGATCAATGGAACTGAATAGAGAGCCCAGAAATAAATCCGTGTCTCTGTGGTCAATTAATATTTGACAGAGGAAGCAAGCATGCACAATGGGCTAAAGATAGTTTATCAGTCAATGGTGTTGGGAGAACTGGATTGGTACATGACAAAAAATGAAACTAGACGACCAGCCAACACCACAAACTAGAATAAACTCAAATTGTATTGAAACTTCAATGTAAGTCATGACACTATAAAAGTACTACAGAAAAACATAGGCAATAAAGTTTCAAATATCTCACATAGCAATATTTTTGTCAATATACCTCCTAGCACAATGGAAATAAAAGAAAAAATAAATGGGACTACATCAAATTAAAAAAGGTCCTGAACAGCTAAAGAAACCATCATCAAAATGAAAACTGAACCAAGTGTATGGAAAAACATATTTGCCACCAATACAACAGACAAGGGTTTAATCTCCAAAATATAGACAGAATTTATACAAATCAACACCAGAAAGATAAACATTCCAATTATAAAATGGGCAAATGGCCTGAACAGACACTTCTCCAAAAAACACATATTTTTAAAGACAATTATATAGTGTTCAAGTATAGAATACTATATATATAATACTGAGATCTGAGAAATAAAAGCTTTTAATTATACCTACACAATAAGTAAGGCAATGTTAATTGGTTAAAACTTTGTAACTTAAAAAGTTATAAATAGAAATAATATTTTTAAACCTGAAAAATGCTATATATGTACAATAATGTGTAATTATATATTATATATATTTTATTTTATATATACACACACAATTTTAGCAGACATTCTGGCATATAGCAGACATGTACCTTTATTTTCTTATTTTCTGCATAATCTCTACTTTAATCAAGAGTAACAGCAACACTAAGGAAAGAATATAAAAAGTCATAGATAACAAAAAGACATTCAGAGATCCTGGAAAGACACTGAATAAGAGGATTTTTAAAACAATTTCTTGGTTCATATACAGATGAGAACACAAAACTTGATATGTGAGGACAGAGTACTAGGGAGACATTTGCCAAATTAAAAGGCATTAGAAGTAAGAACAAAGAGAGGGAGGAAAGGAGAACTGAGTGCCTGCTAACCCGGATGGGAGATTAGACAACCATTCTTCACACATGAGTTTATTCCTTATTAATTTTCATAATTAAATATTATTTAGAATAACTTTAAAAATCAATTTATACATGAAAACATAATTGAACAGACTAGATGGCTGACTACAGATGGTCCTAACTTATGATGGCTTGACTTAAAATTTTTTGACTCTTCTATGGTGCAAAACCAAATGTGTTCCAATAGAAACCATACTTCGAAGAGTTCCAGCCAAGATGGAGGCGTAGGTAGACACATTGTGCCTCCTCAAACAACCAAAAGAAGGATAACAACAATTTAAAAACAAACAACCCATACTGACAGAAAATCGAACTGTATGGAAGTCTGACAACCAAGGAGTTAAAGAAGACACACTCATCCAGGCTGGTAGGAGAGATGGAGTCAGGCAGCTGAGGTAGAGAGAACTCGAGGCAAGGCAGTGGCTAGTGGACTGGGGTGCTCAAGGTGGAGGCTGAAGGACAGATAAACCAGGTGAAACAAAGGGAGAGTGGGAACTCCCCGCATCACAGGAAAGTTCGCTGGAGAGACCCACAGGGTGCTAGAATGTACACAAACCCACCTACATGGGAATCAGCACCGGAAGGGCCCAATTTGCTTGTGGGTAGTGGGGGAAGTGACTGAAAACCAGCAGAGAGCAGAGCAAGTGCCATTGTTCCCTCTCAGACCCCTGTCCTACATGCAGCATCACAACGCAGTGATGTGGGTTGCCCTGCCCTGGTGAACACCTAAGGCTCCACACCGAACTATGTAACAGGCACATCAAGACAAAAAAAAGTGGCCCAAATGAAAGGGCAGATCAAAGCTCCAGAAAAAATACAACTAAGCAACGAAGAGGAAGCCAACCCATCAGATGCACAGTTCAAAACACTGGTAATCAGAATACTCACAAAATTGGTTGAATATGGTCACAAATTATATGAAAGAATGAAGGCTATGAAAAGTGAAATAAAAGAAAACATACAGGGAACCTACAGTGACAGGAAGGAGACTGGGACTCAAATCAATGATGTGGACCAGAAGGAAGAAACAAACATCCAAGCAGAAAAGAATGAAGAAACAAGAATTCAAAAAAATGAGGAGAGGCTTAGGAATCCCTAGGACATCTTTAAACATTCCAACATCCGAATTATAGGGGTACCAGAAGGAAAAGAGGAAGAGCAACAAGTTGAAAACTTATTTGAACAAATGGTGAAGGAGAACTTCCCCAATCTGGCAAAGGAAATCGACTTCCAGGAAGTCCAGGAAGCTCAGAGAGTCCCAAAGAAGTTGGAATCAAAGAGGAACACACCAAGGCACATCATCATTACATTAGCCAAGATTAAAATGAAGGAGAGAATCCCAGAAGCAGCAAGAAATAAGGAGGCAGTTACCTACAAAGGAGTTCCCATCAGACTGTCAACTGATTTCTTAAAAGAAACCTTGCAGGCAAGAAGGGGCTGGAAAGAAGTATTTCAAGACATGAAAGGCAAGGACCTACATCCAAGATTGCTCTGTCCAGCAAAGCTTTTATTTAGAATGGAGGGGCAGATAAAGTGCTTTCCAGATAAGGTCAAGTTCAAGGAGTTCATCATCACTAAGGCCTTATTATATGAAATGTTAAATAGACTTATCTAAGAAAAAGAAGATAAAAAACATGTATAGTAAAATGACAGCAAACTGACAATTATTAACAATCATACCTAAAACAAAAACAAAAACACACAAAGTAAATAACTAGGCTAAGAACAGAATCACAGAAATGGAGATCACATGGACAGTTAACAATAGGGAAATGGGAGGAGGATAGAGGGGGGAAAAGATACAGAGAATAAGTAGCATAGATGGTAGGTAGAAAATAGACAGGGGGAGGGTAAGAATAGTATGGGAAAAGTAGAAGCCAAGGAACTTATATGTATGACCCATGGACATGAACTAAAGAGGGGGAATGTGGTTGGGAGAAGGTGTGCAGGGTGGAGGGGAGTTAAGGGGGGGAACTGTGACAACTGTAATAGTATAATCAATACAAGATATTAAAAAAAAGAAACCATACTTTTAACTTTGAATTTTGATCTTTTTCTGAGCTAGTGATATGTGGTATGAAACATTCACATGATGGGCAGCACCAGAGAATCCCAGCTCCTGGTGATCATGTGATCATGAGGGTAAACAACCGATATTCTACATTATATTGTGTTGCCAGCAATTTTTGGTATTTTGTGTTTTTGCATCCCATCATGTCTACAAAATATCAATCTGCATCTCTTGCTTTTGGTTCAAAGAAGACTAGAAAGGCAATTACTCTTGAGATGAAACACAAGGTAACTGTCCAGGATGAGGCAGCAAGCCATAATTAACTAAACTCCAAGAAATATTCAACACTTTATTACAAAATAGGGTTTATGTTGATGATTTTGCCCAAGTATAGGATAAATGTATTGCCCTGAGCATGTTTAAGGTAGGCTAGGTGAAGCTATGATGTTTGGTAGGTCAGTTATATTAAGTGCATTTTCAAATAGGGATATTTTCAACTTACAATGGATTTATCATGAGGTAAGCCCATCATAAATTGATAAGCATCTGTAGTTGGCTGATAGATTCATATAGTGAAAATCCAATATGATTTTCAATTAAATGGTAGATAATTATACTCTGTGTATAAAACAAAGAGATTTTTCTCATATTTAACTTTGCAATAAACGGAGAAATAAAAGTAGCCATAAAGCCATCAGAATCATAATTTTTTAACTTCACTAAAACTGGATATTAACAAAAGGATATTATTCTCAGCATTGTAATATTAATTCAGCCACAAAATTTCCAGTTGGGACAAATTTCCACCTACTTTAAGTAAGTAATGCAACTCAATCTCGAGAGTGAGAATTTTATGAAAGGTCCTCATCTCTTTGGTAAATCTGAAATTCTTGGAAACTATGCATTAGGCATTACTAAGACATTTCAGTCAGAACTGAAACTTTCAACACAGGTCAGATGTCTAAGTATGACACAGAATCTAAGCAGCTAATGCAGTTTGGTTTAAGTCAGGTGACAGGTCCTAGTAGACCAGCAGGAAAAAAAAAATGAAGAACTCTAAACAAAAAAGTTTGACACATGAAGAAAAAATGAGAAGATACTGTTTTTATACCTATGCTAAGAAAACCAAGTAACCTGAGACTCTACAGTTAGCTTACTGAAACTATGGACAATTTGTACTCTGAGATTCTCTTACTCGAAAAGTTGAATAATAGACTGTTAGTGAGATACACTGAAGCAGGCAAAGACAGAGAGACAGAGACAGAGAGACAGACAGAGATAGACACAGAGAGATGCTAACAGTGGGAAAAGAATTAGAAATTCCTTCCTGGGTGGTCCTCTAGGTTATGCTGTAGCAAACTACCCATGGAAATTCAGAGAAAATGTAGCTAAAGAGGCTGTCACCTTAAAATATGACCATACAGTGCCACAGATTAAAAGCCAAATATTCGTTAACAGCAATATAAATTTATTTTTTCAAAAAAGAGGAGATACAATAGTATTTCTTGAGGCATGAGGTGGTAATATATGAGAGAAAGTATGACTAATTAAACAGAAAACTTTAAGAGCAATCAACCAGAAATAAATGCTGTCCTGAAACAATTAGAATATTTTCACAGTATGGTCATAAGAAAAGAAAGTTATAAGTACAAATGCATAAAAGTAATCAGTTTTTTGTGACAATGTTCTATATTTTGAACCACTCAGTACATGGATATGTGCAAGTGTTTGTTTTCCAAAAAGTGGGTGTGTTTCCAGTCTGTTTATGCTAAATATGTGGTACTTCATTTACCCGACAGTAGGACCAAAAAAAAAAAAAACTGCAAGAATTGTTCCCCCAGATGGTATTTGTGAACTCCTGTATCGCATTCACGTAAACAGAGTGTGCTCCAGTTTGCTGCAACTTAGCACAAAGTCTGAATGTTTAGTTAGCTAGAAGACTGTTTCCATTCTGTGATTCATGAGGTCCCCATGGTACCTCTTCTTCTTTATTTTATGCAATCACAAATTATATTAGTTTGTCCTATTTTGATAACACTTATAATTGAAGTTCTGCACAGGAAACCTTATTACTATATTAAAACATACACATAGACCATTACTGAGGTGGCCATAAGTGATGTCTCACAGAAGTGGTGATTTGGTTGAACAGTGTCTTGCATGAGCTCCTTCTACCAGGAGAGTAACTGCCCAATTAAAAAGCATTAGAAGCAAGAGGGGGTAGCGGGTGATAAGGGGGATATAGACAATTCAGTGCATGCTGATCCAAATGGGTGACTTAAGCAACTGCTCTTCACACACATAAATTTATTACTAATTTACATAATTAAAGATTCTTGGCAGAACCCTGAAAAATTGGTTCTGATATGAAAACAGTATAACAAATTGAACAACTTTCTAGTTACCTGGTAGATTAATGTAGTGAAAATTAAATATAATTTTTAAAATGAAATGGTAATTATATTTTATGCATAAAATGAAGAGATTCTCCTACATTTGACTTAAAATGAATAAAAAAATGAAAGCATCTATATAGCCATCAGAAATCATGATGGTCTGGGAACTTGAAAGGATATCATTATGGACAGCATTAGAAGAGTAATTCATTCATTTATGCAGAGATACTGAGTGTAGTTCCCAGGGAGGAGCTAGGTGGTCCCGCTGTTCCAGGAGTGCTGCCTCTATAAAGGCTCAATACAAAACAAAGCCTGAACACTATTTTCTCTTTTTGTCAAAATGAAAATCCCCTTCAGATTTCTTTCAGTTAGTGAAAACAGGTACTAAGGTAGGTCTTTTGTAAAACTGAAGTGGCATTAAGACAAACTTTTGAAAAGCAGGGGATGCTTACTGATATTTGCATTTTCATTATTTAACATATTCTTAATTTTCATGTAGAGCCAGTGAAGAAGAGTTAACTGGGGGCTGAGCCTGTCAACACTTAACAAGTGGAAGAGAGCAGAGTTGGATGAATCATTTAGAACAGGGGGTAGGCCTGGCTGAAGTACTGAGCAAGAATCAGGGAAAGAATACGAGGGCAAAGATCTCAGATAGGAATAACAGCGGTCGAAGAAACAAGAGGAATAATAGAAGTCAATGAAACAAGAGACAGAAGAAAAGATTTAAGAGAAATCTTACATGTTTTGTCTATTGTCAGTCTTACAGTAGTATTTCCCAAATGATGTAACATGCAGCTCCTGCCAAAATGATCTCCCAAATGTCCACCCCTCTCAGCCATGGTCCAGAATACCATGAAGGTAAAGTCACTGAACTCTGTCCATCCACAGATTCTGAATGGACCCTATGGCTGGGTTCCAGTCCCTCCTAGCTGCAGTATGAGTGTAGTCCCGCTGGCACAGGACACAGGACTCGGGCAAGAAACACTGCCATATCAGATTAAAGTCACAGCAAGCATTTTTTTCTGGCCCCAAAGATATGGAACTAGAACTCAGTAACAGAAGGACAACTGGCAAATTCACAAATTGTGGACATTCAACAACACTCTTACAAATAACCAATGGGTCAAAGATGAAATCAAAAGGAAAGACAGGAAGTATATCCAGACAAAAACAAAATCGCAACATAACAAAACTTTTGGGATGCAGCAAAAGTAGATCTATGAGGAAAATTTATAGCAACAAATACCTATATTAGAAAAAAGGGTTTCAAATTAACAGCCTAACTTTACACCATAAGAAATAAGAGAAGAACAACTAAATGAAACTATAGCAGAAGGAAGGAAATAATAAAGATTAGAATAAAAGTAAATAGAAGAGAGACTAAGAAAAGCAATGGAAAAAATCAATAAAACTAAGATTATTTGAGAGGTAAACAAATAGACAAAACAATTAAATTGTAAAAGTAGGATACAAAGCATATTAAAGGGCTACTAGGAACAGTAACATAAAAACAAATGGAATAACCCAGATGCAATGAACGAATTACTAAAAACATACAACCTTCCAATGCAGAATAATGGAGAAATAGAAAATCTGAACAAACCATTATGACTAAGAAGTTGAAGTAGTAATCAAAACTCCCCCCGCCCAAAAAAAAGAAAAACCTAGTATCAGACAATTTCACTAGTGGATTCTACCAAACATTTAAAGAATTAATGGCACACTTTCTTAAATTCTTCCAAAACTACCAAGGGAAGAGGAGGGAATATTACCAAACTCAATTTACAAGGCCAGCATTACAATGATACCAAATTCAGATAAGGAGAGTACAATAAAAGAAAATTACAGGCCGATATATCTGATGAACAACAGATTCAAACATTCTCAACAAAATACTAGCAAACCAAATTCAATGGCACACTAAAAAAATCATACACTATGATCAATTTGAATTTATTCTTGGGCTGCATGAATAGTTCAATATATGCAACTCAACAGGTGTGATATACTGCATAAATAGAAGGATAAAATTATATGATCATCATAACAGATGAAGAAAAAAAGCATTTCACAAGATTCAAGAATCTTTAATGATAAAAGCTCTCAACAAATTATGTATAGAAGTAATGTACCACAATATAATAAAAGCCATCTATGACAAACCAATAGCTAATATAATATTTAAGAGTAAAAGAGTGAAAGCTTTCCCTTTTTCTCTAAGATCAAAAACATAGCAAGGGTGTGCTCTTTTTCATCACTTGGCTATTCAACATACTACTGGCAGTCCTGCCCCCCCCCCAAATTAGGCAAGAAAAAGAAATAAAAAGTATCCAAATTGGACAGGAGGATGTAAAACTGTCTCTGTTTGAAGATGAGTTTATGTTATGTACAGAAAACCTAATAACTCCACCAAAAATTTTTGGAACTAAAAATAAATTCAGAAAAGTTGATGAATACAAAGTCAACATACAAAATCAGCTGCATTTTTTTTTTACAATAGGAATGAACTCTCTGAAAGAGAAATAAAGAAAACAATCACATGTAAAGTAACATCAAAAAAACACTTAGGAATAATTTAACCAAGGAAGTAAAATATCAATACACTGAAAACTGCTGTATATAAGATGTTAATGAAAAAAAAAATGAAGACAACTGAAGATAAATGGAAAAACACTCTGTGTCCACAGATTGGAAGAATTAACATTTTTCAAATGTCCATACTACACAAAGCCATCTGTAGAGTCAATGTAATTAATCCCTACTAACATTCCAATGGCATTTTTCACAGAAACAGAACAGTCTTTAAAATCATAGAGTTCATATTGAATGCTAGAATTCATATGGAATCACAAAAGATCCTGAATAGCCAAAGTAAACTTGAGAAAGAAGAGAGCTGGAAAACATCACACTTCTTTGTTTCAAACTATACTGCAAAGTTACAGTAGTCAAAACAGTATAGTATTGGCATGAAAACAGACACACAGACCAGTGAAACAGAATCAAACCCCCAGAAATACACCCATGTATATATATATATATATGGTCAACTGATATTTCACAATGGTGACAAGAATACTCAATAGGGGAAAGACAATCTCATTAAATGATGTGGGAAAAAGTGAATATTTGCATGCAACAGAATGAAACTGAGTCCTTATCGTACACCACTCACAGAAATTAGCTCAAAATGGCTTAAAGACTTCAATGTAAAACCTAAAACTGTAAAATTCCTAGAAGAAAACAGGCAAAAAGTTCCTTGACATTGGTCTTGGCAATGATTTTTTTGGCTATGACACTAAAAGCACAAGTAACAAAAGCAAAAACAAACAACTGACACTTTATCAAATTAAAAGGCTATTGCAAACAATAAGTGACAATAAAATAAAAAGGCAACCTATGAAATGGGAGAAAATATTAGTAAGCCATATATCTGATAGGAGGTTAATATCCAAAATCTATAGGGATCTCATATAACACTATAAGAAAATAATGATAATTATTATTTTTAAAATTACAAAGGATGGGAGTCAGGAAGCCTCAATTCTGGTTTCATTCCCACCACTTAACAAGCTTGTAACTTTGGGCCAATTATCTTTCTTCATTTGGCCATTCAAACTAGGAATAATAATATCCACTCTGTTTTCCTCACTGAGATTTAATAATAATCAAACAAAACACATACATAAAAGTGTTGGCAAACTTAAAAAATGGGAGAGGATCCGAATAGACATTTCTCCTAAGAAGACATACAAATGGCCAACAGGTAATGAAAAGATGCTCAACATCACAAATCATCAGAGAAATGCAAATCAAAAAGCACAAAGAGATACCTATCACCCTACACCTGTTAGAATGGCTATTATCAAACAGATAATGAGACAGCAAGTGTTAGGGAGGATGTGGAGAAGAGGGAATCCTTGTGTGCTGTTAGTAGTAACACAAATTGGTACAGCCACTATGGAAAACAGTATGGTGGTTCTTCAAAATACTAAACACAGAACTACCATTTCCTTTTAGTCCCCTTATTTTCTAACCAAAATTCTGCTATTGTTTCAGATCACTGTTCCCCTACGGTAAAACAAAATCTGGCTGTTTTCAGATACATTATGACTTCAGTATTCAGTAATTTGAGCATGCATTTCTTTGGGTTTACCCTGTTTAGAGTATGCTCAGATTCTTGAATCTGTACACTCATGTATTTTTGTAAGTTTCCGAAGTTTTCAGCTATGATGGTAATGATAGAGAAAGCCCATCTGCAATACCAACAAAGAACATTACACTTAGGAACAAATCTAACAAGAAATATACTAAGCCTACAGAAGAAAAATGTTAAAACACTCCCGAAAGACACAAGTAGTCTTGAAAAAGTGTAAAGACATCCCCTATTCTTAAACTGATTCAACATTCTAAAGACATAGTTCTTGCTAAATTTATAAATTCATGCAACATCAAAAAAATACCAATAAGATATTTTATGGATATACAAAATTTAATACTAACATTCACATGGAAAAATAAACATACAAGAATAGCCAAGAACACACTGAGAAAAATTACAAAGTGATACTAGCTGTAACAATCTTTAAAATATTACTATAAAACCTGTATAATTAAAAATGTCATATTAGCACATGTAGAGACAAATGAACCAATGGTATAGAATACGAAATCAGAAATATACCCTAATGCATATGCTACTTCAGTATATTATAAAGGAGGTATCTCAAATCGTAAGGGAAAGAATAGACTTTTTAAATAAAGGGTGATGGTATAACTGGGTAGTCATTTGAGAAAGGACATCCATAGCTTACACAATAACAAGAATAATCTATAGGTGGGGGGATCTAAATGCCAAAAATAAACCCAGAGAAATATTAGAAGGCAAGACTGAATGATTTCCTCTTGAATTTGGCATAAGGAAGAGTCTTTCTAACTGTGATTCAAAATCCAAAGGCAGTAAGTGATTAATGCACTTGACTATGTTAAAAATAAAAAAACAAGTCAAAAGATAACTAAAACACTACAAGAATATATTATTAACATATACCACAAACAAAGGACTAATATCCCTATATACTGAACAGAAGATCAAAAACCTGATTAAGGAAGGGTTTACAGGAAAAAGTATAAAGGACACATGGACAAAACTAAGGGGGATGGAAATGGGAGGGAGGTGGGGAGCATTGGGGGGGTGGACTGGGACGGGAGTAAAAGACAGAAAACTGTACTGAAAAACAATTAAAATAAAATTAAAAAAAAATTTTTTTAAATGGAGAAAGAACATGACAGAGTTCCTATCACTGGTACAACATGAGTAGTAAAAATAATGATATTACTGCAAAGGGTCCTAAAAATGAAATTTAAGTACACATTAGAGACTGTGTTATACACACACACGTACACACACATGTACACATGTCCACACACATGTGTATATATGTGCGCACAGATATATATACACACATATTAAAAATTGAATAAATAAATGGTGATAAAGGATAGCTACTCCTTTCAGGATAATTGGAATTAAGAAATAGAAAAGTAAAAAAGGAAATAGAAAACCACTATTAGACAAATACATAGGAATAATGGTCTCTAACAAAATATACTGATTAATGTTAAAATTTATGGGCAAACATTTTCAGAGAACAATATTTGCATAGTCACAAAATATCTCTCATAAGGTGCTTATTAACAACAATTTAAAAAGTAACTTTATTATAGTGAAAAAATTTAGCATATACCACCTTAACCAAGTTATCAAGGTTAATATCACAAATAATACATACATACAATATAAACCTCTTCATATAATACACTTAGAAAGATCCATAACTTCTGAGGTATTCTTCCCCTAAAAGCAGAGCCACATGCTAATCATAAGAAAACATCAGACCAATTGCAAAAGAAGGGCATTCTATAATATAACTGCCTGGTACTTTTCAAAAGTGTCAAGGTCATGAAAGACAAAAAAAGACTGAGGAGCTATAATGGATCAGAGAAGACTACAAAGATGACAAAGACATGATAACTAACTACAGTGTTTTATCCTGGACTGACTCCTGGAGCAGAAAAGGACCTTAATGGGACAACTGATGAAATTCAAATACGGTTGATAATTTTAACAGCAGTATATCCATATTATTTCCTGGTTGTGATCACTGTACTGCAGTTATGTCAGGTATTAACAGAGGAAGTTGAAGAGTACCTAGGAATTCTCTGCACTATTTGTGCAGTATTTTGATGTCTAAAATTCATAATAAAAATGTTTTAAAAAGAGTTCTAGAAAAGCGATGCTTACATAGTGATAGAATACAGATTATAAAACCTTTTACCAGGGGTTAGAGAGTGAGTGAAAAACTAATTGACACAGGCAGCACATGGGAATGTTTTGTGATGAAGGAAGTGCCTATATCATGACTGTGCTGGTAGTCACATGACAATAAGTTGTCAAAACACATTGAACTATGCACTGAAACTGGTTACATTTTGTTATATGTAAACTATACTTCAATAGGATGACAAAAAAATTCCAAATGTAAATACAATCTTTAAAGAAAACAGTGCTGGGTTGCAATCCCAACATAAACAGAATGCAGAGGGTAAATATCAAATAACATTATATATGCTCTTACCAGATTAATTAACTGAGTGTGTACCACATCTTCTACCAAAACTGCTGTTTCATGAAGAGGCCTCCTAGCGTCACCTAAAGAAAACCTACAAAAAAAAAAAAACCCCACAATTAATCACACCAATATTAGGAGCTGTAAAACTAAGAAAAGAAAAGGTGAAAAGTATTTATTATAATAATCTGTTTAATAAAGTACAAACTGTTCTCTCAAA